>JAUPFM010000151.1:0-74551 GCA_033026295.1 Channa striata
CTTTTATTTGAGTTTGGTGCAGAAATTGTTCAAATACAAGCTTTGCTTCAAAACAGCATTTTCTCGCTGAGAAAAGGCGATTGCGAGCATAAACGGATGCTTGAATTACATGCATTTACTGTCTTTTAAGGAAACATCCCACAAGCTTATTTATCATGTTTCTGCTGAGTGTATTTAGGCTAAATAAGAAGGCAGTTACAGTTTTATTTGAGTTTAGTGCAGAAATTGTTAAATACAAGCTTTGCTTCAAAACAGCATTTTCTCGCTGAGAAAAGGCGATTGCGAGCATAAAAGGATGCTTGAATTACATGCATTTACTGTCTTTTAAGGAAACATCCCACAAGCTTGTTTATATGTTCTGCTGAGTGGATTTAGGCTAAATAAGAAGGCAGACACAGTTTTATTTGAGTTTGGTGCAGAAATTGTTCAATACAAGCTTTGCTTCAAAACAGCATTTTCTCGCTGAGAAAAGGCGATTGCGAGCATAAAAGGATGCTTGAAAACAGCATTTTCATTGCTGAGAAAGGCGATTGCAAGAATAAACCGATGCTCGAATTACATGCATTTACTGTCTTTTAAGGAAACATCCCACAAGCTTGTTTATATGTTCTGATGAGTGTATTTAGGCTAAATAAGAACGCAGACACACTTTTATTTGAGTTTGGTGCAGAAATTGTTAAATACAAGCTTTGCTTCAAAACAGCATTTCCTCGCTGAGAAAAGGCGATTGCGAGAATTAACGGATGCTTGAATTACATGCATTTACTGTCTTTTAAGGAAACATCCACAAGCTTGTTGATATGTTCTGCTGAGTGAATTTAGGCTAAATAAGAAGGCAGACACACTTTTATTTGAGTTTGGTGCAGAAATTGCTCAATACAAGCTTTGCTTCAAAACAGCATTTTCTCGCTGAGAAAAGGCGATTGCGAGCATAAAGGGATGCTTGAATTACATGCATTTACTGTCTTATAAGGAAACATCGCACAAGCTTTTTTTCAGTCTCTCCTGAGTGTTTTTAGGCTAAATAAGAAGGCAGACGCAGTTTTATTTGAGTTTAGTGCAGAAATTGTTAAATACAAGCTTTGCTTCAGAACAGCTTTCCTCGCTGAGAAAAGGCGATTGCGAGCATAAAAGAATGATGGAGTTACAGTTTTTTAAGGAAACATCCTACAAGCTTATTTTCAGTCTCTCCTGAGTGTATTTAGGCCAAATAAGAAGGCAGTTACAGTTTTATTTGAGTCGTTCAGAAACTGTTAAATACAAGTTTGGCTTCAAAACAGCATTTTCTGACTGAGAAAAGGCGATTGCGAGCATAAAAGGATGCTTGAATTACATGCATTTACTATCTTTTAAGGAAACCTCCCAAAAAGCTTATTTTTAGTCTCTCCTGAGTGTATTTAGGCCAAATAAGTAGGCAGACACACTTTTATTTGAGTTTGGTGCAGAAATTGTTCAATACAAGCTTTGCTTCAAAACAGCATTTTCTCGCTGAGAAAAGGCGATTGCGAGCATAAACGGATGCTTGAATTACATGCATTTACTGTATTTTAAGGAAACATCCACAAGCTTATTTTTGTCTCTCCTGAGTGTATTTAGGCCAAATAAGAAGGCAGTTACAGTTTTATTTGAGTCGTTCAGAAACTGTTAAATACAAGCTTGGCTTCAAAACAGCATTTTCCCACTGAGAAAAGGCGATTGCGAGCATAAAAGGATGCTTGAATTACATGCATTTACTATCTTTTAAGGAAACATCCACAAGCTTATTTTCAGTCTCTACTGAGTGTATTTAGCCCAAATAAGAAGGCAGACACAGTTTTATTTGAGTTTGGTGCAGAAATTGTTAAATACAAACTTTGCTTCAAAACAGCATTTTCTTGCTGAGAAAAGGCGATTGCGAGAATAAACGGATGCTCGAATTACATGCATTTACTGTCTTTTAGGAAACATCCCACAAGCTTCTTTATATGTTCTGCTGAGTGGATTTAGGCTAACTAAGAAGGCAGACACAGTTTTATTTGAGTTTGGTGCAGAAATTGTTCAATACAAGCTTGGCTTAAAAACAGCATTTACTCGCTGAGAAAAGGCGATTGCGAGCATAAGAGGATGCTGGAGTTACTGTCTTTTAAGGAAACATCCCACAAGCTTATTTTCAGTCTCTCCTGAGTGGATTTAGGCTAAATAAGAAGGCAGACACAGTTTTATTTGAGTTTGGTGCAGAAATTGTTAAATACAAGCTTGGCTTCAAAACAGCATTTTCTCGCTGAGAAAAGGCGATTTGAGCATAAAAGAATGATGGAGTTACAGTTTTTAAGGAAACATCCCACAAGCTTATTTTCAGTCTCTCCTGAGTGTATTTAGGCTAAATAAGAAGGCAGTTACAGTTTTATTTGAGTTTGGTGCAGAAATTGTTAAATACAAACTTTGCTTCAAAACAACATTTCCTCGCTGAGAAAAGGCGATTGCGAGCATAAAAGGAGGCTTGAATTACATGCTTTTACTGTCTTTTAAGGAAACTTCCCACAAGATTGTTTATATGTTCTGCTGAGTGGGTTTAGGCTAAACAAGAAGGCAGACACACTTTTATGTGAGTTTGGTGCAGAAATTGTTCAATACAAGCTTTGCTTCAAAACAGCATTTCTCGCTGAGAAAAGGCGATTGCGAGAATTAACGGATGCTTGAATTACATGCATTTACTGTCTTTTAAGGAAACATCCCACAAGCTTATTTTCAGTCTCTACTGAGTGTATTTAGCCCAAGTAAGAAGGCAGACACAGTTTTATTTGAGTTTGGTGCAGAAATTGTTAAATACAAGCTTTGCTTCAAAACAGCATTTCCTCGCTGAGAAAAGGCGATTGCGAGCATGAAAGGATGCTGGAGTTACTGTCTTATAAGGAAACATCGCACAAGCTTATTTTCGGTCTCTCCTGAGTGTATTTAGGCTAAATAAGAAGGCAGTTACAGTTTTATTTGAGTTTGGTGCAGAAATTGTTAAATACAAGCTTTGCTTCAAAACAGCATTTTCTTGCTGAGAAAAGGCGATTGCGAGAATTAACGGATGCTTGAATTACATGCTTTTACTGTCTTTTAAGGAAACATCCCACAAGCTTGTTTTTTGTTCTGCTGAGTGTATTTAGGCTAAATAAGAAGGCAGACACAGTTTTATTTGAGTTTGGTGCAGAAATTGTTAAATACAAACTTTGCTTCAAAACAACATTTCTTCGCTGAGAAAAGGCGATTGCGAGCATAAAGGATGCTTGAATTACATGCTTTTACTGTCTTTTAAGGAAACTTCCCACAAGATTGTTTATATGTTCTGCTGAGTGGGTTTAGGCTAAACAAGAAGGCAGACACACTTTTATTTGAGTTTGGTGCAGAAATTATTCAATACAAGCTTTGCTTCAAAACAGCATTTCCTCGCTGAGAAAAGGCGATTGCGAGAATTAACGAGAATAAGCCCAGAAATTGTTAAATACAAACTTTGCTTCAAAACAGCATTTTCTCGCTGAGAAAAGGCGATTGCGAGCATAAACGGATGCTTGAATTACATGCATTTACTGTATTTTAAGGAAACATCCCACAAGCTTATTTTCAGTTTCTCCTGAGTGTATTTAGGCCAAATAAGAAGGCAGTTACAGTTTTATTTGAGTCGTGCAGAAATTGTTAAATACAAGCTTTGCTTCAAAACAGCATTTTCTCGCTGAGAAAAGGCGATTGCGAGCATAAAAGGATGCTGGAGTTACTGTCTTTTAAGGAAACATCCCACAAGCTTATTTTCAGTGTCTTCTGAGTGTATTTAGCCCAAATAAGAAGGCAGACACAGTTTTATTTGAGTTTGGTGCAGAAATTGTTAAATACAAACTTGCTTCAAAACAGCATTTTCTCGCTGAGAAAAGGCGATTGCGAGCATAAAAGGATGCTTGAATTACATGCATTTACTGTCTTATAAGGAAACATCGCACAAGCTTATTTTTAGTCTCTCCTGAGTGTATTTAGGCCAAATAAGAAGGCAGTTACAGTTTTATTTGAGTCGTTCAGAAACTGTTAAATACAAGCTTGGCTTCAAAACAGCATTTTCTCACTGAGAAAAGGCGAATGCGAGCATAAAGGATGCTTGAATTACATGCATTTACTATCTTTTAAGGAAACATCCCACAAGCTTATTTTCAGTCTCTCCTGAGTGTATTTAGCCCAAATAAGAAGGCAGACACAGTTTTATTTGAGTTTGGTGCAGAAATTGTTAAATACAAGCTTTGCTTCAAAACAGCATTTTCTTGCTGAGAAAAGGCGATTGCGAGATTAAACGGATGCTCGAATTACATGCATTTACTGTCTTTTAAGGAAACATCCCACAAGCTTGTTTATATGTTCTGCTGAGTGTATTTAGGCTAAATAAGAAGGCAGACACACTTTTATTTGAGTTTGGTGCAGAAATTGTTCAATACAAGTTTGCTTCAAAACAGCATTTTCTCGCTGAGAAAAGGCGATTGCGAGCATAAACGGATGATTGAATTACATGCATTTACTGTCTTTTAAGGAAACATCCCACAAGATTGTTTATATGTTCTGCTGAGTGGATGTAGGCTAAATAAGAAGGCAGACACAGTTTTATTTGAGTTTGGTGCAGAAATTGTTCAATACAAGCTTGGCTTAAAAACAGCATTTACTCGCTGAGAAAAGGCGATTGCGAGCATAAGAGGATGCTGGAGTTACTGTCTTTTAAGGAAACATCCCACAAGCTTATTTTCAGTCTCTCCTGAGTGTATTTAGGCCAAATAAGAAGGCAGACACAGTTTTATTTGAGTCGTGAAGAAATTGTTAAATACAAGCTTGGCTTCAAAACAACATTTTCTCGCTGTGAAAAGGCGATTGCGAGCATAAAAGGATGCTTGAATTACATGCATTTACTGTCTTTTAAGGAAACATCCCACAATCTTGTTTATATGTTCTGCTGAGTGGATTTAGGCTAAATAAGAAGGCAGACACAGTTTTATTTGAGTTTGGTGCAGAAATTGTTAAATACAAGCTTGGCTTTCAAAACCGCATTTTCTCGCTGAGAAAAGGCGATTGCGAGCATAAAGGGATGCTTGAATTACATGCATTTACTATCTTTTAAGGAAACATCCCACAAGCTTATTTTCAGTCTCTCCTGAGTGTATTTAGCCCAAATAAGAAGGCAGACACAGTTTTATTTGAGTTTGGTGCAGAAATTGTTAAATACAAGCTTTGCTTCAAAACAGCATTTTCTTGCTGAGAAAAGGCGATTGCGAGAATAAACGGATGCTCGAATTACATGCATTTACTGTCTTTTAAGGAAACATCCCACAAGCTTGTTTATATGTTCTGCTGAGTGTATTTAGGCTAAATAAGAAGGCAGACACACTTTTATTTGAGTTTGGTGCAGAAATTGTTAAATACAAGCTTTGCTTCAAAACAGCATTTTCTCGCTGAGAAAAGGCGATTGCGAGCATAAAGGGATGCTTGAATTACATGCATTTACTGTCTTATAAGGAAACATCGCACAAGCTTTTTTCAGTCTCTCCTGAGTGTTTTTAGGCTAAATAAGAAGGCAGACGCAGTTTTATTTGAGTTTAGTGCAGAAATTGTTAAATACAAGCTTTGCTTCAGAACAGCTTTCCTCGCTGAGAAAAGGCGATTGCGAGCATAAAAGAATGATGGAGTTACAGTTTTTTAAGGAAACATCCTACAAGCTTATTTTCAGTCTCTCCTGAGTGTATTTAGGCCAAATAAGAAGGCAGTTACAGTTTTATTTGAGTCGTTAAGAAATTGTTAAATACAAGTTTGGCTTCAAAACAGCATTTTCTGACTGAGAAAAGGCGATTTGCGAGCATAAAAGGATGTTTGAATTACATGCATTTACTATCTTTTAAGGAAACCTCCCAAAAGCTTATTTTTAGTCTCTCCTGAGTGTATTTAGGCCAAATAAGAAGGCAGTTACAGTTTTATTTGAGTCGTTCAGAAACATTTAAATACAAGCTTGGCTTCAAAACAGCATTTTCTCACTGAGAAAAGGCGATTGCGAGCATAAAAGGATGCTTGAATTACATGCATTTACTATGTTTTAAGGAAACATCCACAAGCTTATTTTCAGTCTCTCCTGAGTGGATTTAGCCCAAATAAGAAGGCAGACACAGTTTTATTTGAGTTTGGTGCAGAAATTGTTAAATACAAGCTTGGCTTCAAAACAAGATTTTCTCGCTGAGAAAAGGCGATTGCGAGCATAAAAGATGCTTGAATTACATGCATTTACTGTCTTTTAAGGAAACATCCCACAAGATTGTTTATATGTTCTGCTGAGTGGATGTAGGCTAAATAAGAAGGCAGACACACTTTTATTTGAGTTTGGTGCAGAAATTGTTAAATACAAGCTTTGCTTCAAAACAGCATTTCCTCGCTGAGAAAAGGCGATTGCGAGCATGAAAGGATGCTGGAGTTACTGTCTTTTTAAGTAAACATCCCACAAGCTTATTTTCAGTGTCTTCTGAGTGTATTTAGCCCAAATAAGAAGGCAGACACAGTTTTATTTGAGTTTGGTGCAGAAATTGTTCAATACAAGCTTTGCTTCAAAACAGCATTTTCTCGCTGAGAAAAGGCGATTGCGAGCATAAACGGATGCTTGAATTACATGCATTTACTGTCTTTTAAGGAAACATCCCACAAGCTTATTTTCAGTGTCTTCTGAGTGTATTTAGCCCAAATAAGAAGGCAGACACAGTTTTATTTGAGTTTGGTGCAGAAATTGTTAAATACAAACTTGCTTCAAAACAGCATTTTCTCGCTGAGAAAAGGCGATTGCGAGCATAAAAGGAAGCTTGAATTACATGCATTTACTGTCTTATAAGGAAACATCGCACAAGCTTATTTTCAGTCTCTCCTGAGTGTTTTTAGGCTAAATAAGAAGGCAGACGCAGTTTTATTTGAGTTTAGTGCAGAAATTGTTAAATACAAGCTTTGCTTCAGAACAGCATTTCCTCGCTGAGAAAAGGCGATTGCGAGAATAAAAGAATGATGGAGTTACAGTTTTTTAAGGAAACATCCCACAAGCTTATTTTCCATCTCTCCTGAGTGTATTTAGGCCAAATAAGAAGGCAGTTACAGTTTTATTTGAGTCGTTAAGAAATTGTTAAATACAAGTTTGGCTTCAAAACAGCATTTTCTGACTGAGAAAAGGCGATTGCGAGCATAAAAGGATGCTTGAATTACATGCATTTACTATCTTTTAAGGAAACCTCCCAAAAGCTTATTTTTAGTCTCTCCTGAGTGTATTTAGGCCAAATAAGAAGGCAGTTACAGTTTTATTTGAGTCGTTCAGAAACATTTAAATACAAGCTTGGCTTCAAAACAGCATTTTCTCACTGAGAAAAGGCGATTGCGAGAATAAAAGGATGCTTGAATTACATGCATTTACTGTCTTTTAAGGAAACATCCCACAAGCTTATTTTCCATCTCTCCTGAGTGTATTTAGGCCAAATAAGAAGGCAGTTACAGTTTTATTTGAGTCGTTAAGAAATTGTTAAATACAAGTTTGGCTTCAAAACAGCATTTTCTGACTGAGAAAAGGCGATTGCGAGCATAAAAGGATGCTTGAATTACATGCATTTACTGTCTTTTAAGGAAACATCCCACAAGCTTATTTTCAGTCTCTCCTGAGTGGATTTAGCCCAAATAAGAAGGCAGACACAGTTTTATTTGAGTTTGGTGCAGAAATTGTTAAATACAAGCTTTGCTTCAAAACAACATTTTCTCGCTGAGAAAAGGCGATTATGAGCATAAAAGGATGCTTGAATTACATGCATTTACTGTCTTTTAAGGAAACATCCCACAAGATTGTTTATATGTTCTGCTGAGTGGATGTAGGCTAAATAAGAAGGCAGACACACCTTTATTTGAGTTTGGTGCAGAAATTGTTCAATACAAGCTTTGCTTCAAAACAGCATTTTCTCGCTGAGAAAAGGCGATTGCGAGCATAAAAGGATGCTTGAATTACATGCATTTACTATCTTTTAAGGAAACATCCCACAAGCTTATTTTCAGTCTCTCCTGAGTGTATTTAGCCCAAATAAGAAGGCAGACACAGTTTTATTTGAGTTTGGTACAGAAATTGTTAAATACAAGCTTTGCTTCAAAACAGCATTTTCTTGCTGAGAAAAGGCGATTGCGAGAATAAACGGATGCTCGAATTACATGCATTTACTGTCTTTTAAGGAAACATCCCACAAGCTTGTTTATATGTTCTGATGAGTGTATTTAGGCTAAATAAGAACGCAGACACACTTTTATTTGAGTTTGGTGCAGAAATTGTTAAATACAAGCTTTGCTTCAAAACATTATTTCCTCGCTGAGAAAAGACGATTGCGAGAATTAACGGATGCTTGAATTACATGCATTTACTGTCTTTTAAGGAAACATCCCACAAGCTTGTTGATATGTTCTGCTGAGTGAATTTAGGCTAAATAAGAAGGCAGACGCAGTTTTATTGGAGTTTAGTGCCGAAATTGTTAAATACAAGCTTGGCTTCAAAACAGCATTTTCTCGCTGAGAAAAGGCGATTGCGAGCATAAAAGGATGCTGGAGTTACTGTCTTTTAAGGAAACATCCCACAAGCTTATTTTCAGTGTCTTCTGAGTGTATTGAGGCCAAATAAGAAGGCAGACACAGTTTTATTTGAGTTTGGTGCAGAAATTGTTAAATACAAACTTGCTTCAAAACAGCATTTTCTCGCTGAGAAAAGGCGATTGCGAGCATAAAAGGAAGCTTGAATTACATGCATTTACTGTCTTATAAGGAAACATCGCACAAGCTTATTTTCAGTCTCTCCTGAGTGTTTTTAGGCTAAATAAGAAGGCAGACGCAGTTTTATTTGAGTTTAGTGCAGAAATTGTTAAATACAAGCTTTGCTTCAGAACAGCATTTCCTCGCTGAGAAAAGGCGATTGCGAGCATAAAAGAATGATGGAGTTACAGTTTTTAAGGAAACATCCCACAAGCTTATTTTCAGTCTCTCCTGAGTGTATTTAGGCCAAATAAGAAGGCAGTTACAGTTTTATTTGAGTCGTTAAGAAATTGTTAAATACAAGTTTGGCTTCAAAACAGCATTTTCTGACTGAGAAAAGGCGATTGCGAGCATAAAAGGATGCTTGAATTACATGCATTTACTATCTTTTAAGGAAACCTCCCAAAAGCTTATTTTTAGTCTCTCCTGAGTGTATTTAGGCCAAATAAGAAGGCAGTTACAGTTTTATTTGAGTCGTTCAGAAACATTTAAATACAAGCTTGGCTTCAAAACAGCATTTACTCACCGAGAAAAGGCGATTGCGAGCATAAAAGGATGCTTGAATTACATGCATTTACTATGTTTTAAGGAAACACCCCACAAGCTTATTTTCAGTCTCTCCTGAGTGTATTTAGGCTAAATAAGAAGGCAGTTACAGTTTTATTTGAGTTTGGTGCAGAAATTGTTAAATACAAGCTTTGCTTCAAAACAGCATTTTCTTGCTGAGAAAAGGCGATTGCGAGAATTAACGGATGCTTGAATTACATGCATTTACTGTCTTTTAAGGAAACATCCCACAAGCTTGTTTTTTTGTTCTGCTGAGTGTATTTAGGCTAAATAAGAAGGCAGACACAGTTTTATTTGAGTTTGGTGCAGAAATTGTTAAATACAAGCTTGGCTTCAAAACAACATTTTCTCGCTGAGAAAAGGCGATTGCGAGCATAAAAGGATGCTTGAATTACATGCATTTACTGTCTTTTAAGGAAACATCCCACAAGATTGTTTATATGTTCTGCTGAGTGGATGTAGGCTAAATAAGAAGGCAGACGCAGTTTTTATTGAGTTTAGTGCAGAAATTGTTAAATACAAGCTTGGCTTCAAAACAGCATTTCCTCGCTGAGAAAAGGCGATTGCGAGCATAAACGGATGCTTGAATTACATGCATTTACTGTCTTTTAAGGAAACATCCCACAAGCTTGTTGATATGTTCTGCTGAGTGAATTTAGGCTAAATAAGAAGGCAGACGCAGTTTTATTGGAGTTTAGTGCAGAAATTGTTAAATACAAGCTTTGCTTCAAAACAGCATTTTCTCGCTGAGAAAAGGCGATTACTTTGAGCATAAACGGATGCTTGAATTACATGCATTTACTGTCTTTTAAGGAAACATCCACAATCTTGTTTATATGTTCTGCTGAGTGTATTCAGGCTAAATAAGAAGGCAGACGCAGTTTTATTTGAGTTTAGTGCAGAAATTGTTAAATACAAGCTTTGCTTCAAAACAGCATTTTCTCGCTGAGAAAAGGCGATTGCGAGCATGAAAGGATGCTGGAGTTACTGTCTTTTAAGGAAACATCCCACAAGCTTATTTTCAGTGTCTTCTGAGTGTATTTAGCCCAAATAAGAAGGCAGACACAGTTTTATTTGAGTTTGGTGCAGAAATTGTTCAATACAAGCTTTGCTTCAAAACAGCATTTTCTCGCTGAGAAAAGGCGATTGCGAGCATAAACGGATGATTGAATTACATGCATTTACTGTATTTTAAAGAAAACATCCCACAAGCTTATTTTCAGTCTCTCCTGAGTGTATTTAGGCCAAATAAGAAGGCAGTTACAGTTTTATATGAGTCTTGCAGAAATTGTTAAATACAAGCTTTGCTTCAAAACAGCATTTTCTCGCTGAGAAAAGGCGATTGCGAGCATAAACGGATTCTTGAATTACATGCATTTACTGTCTTTTAAGGAAACATCCCACAATCTTGTTTAAATGTTCTGCTGAGTGTATTTAGGCTAAATAAGAAGGCAGACGCAGTTTTATTGGAGTTTAGTGCAGAAATTGTTAAATACAAGCTTGGCTTCAAAACAGCATTTCCTCGCTGAGAAAAGGCGATTGAAGGGATTAAAAGGATGCTGGAGTTACTGTCTTTTAAGGAAACATCCCACAAGCTTATTTTCAGTGTCTTCTGAGTGTATTTAGCCCAAATAAGAAGGCAGACACAGTTTTATTTGAGTTTGGTGCAGAAATTGTTAAATACAAACTTGCTTCAAAACAGCATTTTCTCGCTGAAAAGGCGATTTGAGCATAAAAGGAAACTTGAATTACATGCATTTACTGTCTTATAAGGAAACATCGCACAAGCTTATTTTCAGTCTCTCCTGAGTGTTTTTAGGCTAAATAAGAAGGCAGACGCAGTTTTATTTGAGTTTAGTGCAGAAATTGTTAAATACAAGCTTTGCTTTCAGAACAGCATTTCCTCGCTGAGAAAAGGCGATTGCGAGCATAAAAGAATGATGGAGTTACAGTTTTTAAGGAAACATCCCACAAGCTTATTTTCAGTCTCTCCTGAGTGTATTTAGGCCAAATAAGAAGGCAGTTACAGTTTTATTTGAGTCGTTAAGAAATTGTTAAATACAAGTTTGGCTTCAAAACAGCATTTTCTGACTGAGAAAATGCGATTGCGAGCATAAAAGGATGCTTGAATTACATGCATTTACTATCTTTTAAGGAAACCTCCCAAAAGCTTATTTTTAGTCTCTCCTGAGTGTATTTAGGCCAAATAAGAAGGCAGTTACAGTTTTATTTGAGTCGTTCAGAAACATGTAAATACAAGCTTGGCTTCAAAACAGCATTTACTCACCGAGAAAAGGCGATTGCGAGCATAAAAGGATGCTTGAATTACATGCATTTACTATGTTTTAAGGAAACATCCCACAAGCTTATTTTCAGTCTCTCCTGAGTGGATTTAGCCCAAATAAGAAGGCAGACACAGTTTTATTTGAGTTTGGTGCAGAAATTGTTAAATACAAGATTGGCTTCAAAACAACATTTTCTCGCTGAGAAAAGGCTATTATGAGCATAAAAGGATGCTTGAATTACTGTCTTTTAAGGAAACATCCACAAGCTTATTTTCAGTGTCTTCTGAGTGTATTTAGTCCAAATAAGAAGGCAGACACAGTTTTATTTGAGTTTGGTGCAGAAATTGTTAAATACAAACTTGCTTCAAAACAGCATTTTCTCGCTGAGAAAAGGCGATTGCGAGCATAAAAGGAAGCTTGAATTACATGCATTTACTGTCTTATAAGGAAACATCCCACAAGCTTATTTTCAGTTTCTCCTGAGTGCTTTTAGGCTAAATAAGAAGGCAGACGCAGTTTTATTTGAGTTTAGTGCAGAAATTGTTAAATACAAGCTTTGCTTTCAGAACAGCATTTCCTCGCTGAGAAAAGGCGATTGCGAGCATAAAAGAATGATGGAGTTACAGTTTTTTAAGGAAACATCCCACAAGCTTATTTTCAGTGTCTTCTGAGTGTATTTAGCCCAAATAAGAAGGCAGACACAGTTTTATTTGAGTTTGGTGCAGAAATTGTTAAATACAAACTTGCTTCAAAACAGCATTTTCTCGCTGAGAAAAGGCGATTGCGAGCATAAAAGGAAACTTGAATTACATGCATTTACTGTCTTATAAGGAAACATCCACAAGCTTATTTTCAGTCTCTCCTGAGTGTTTTAGGCTAAATAAGAAGGCAGACGCAGTTTTATTTGAGTTTAGTGCAGAAATTGTTAAATACAAGCTTTGCTTTCAGAACAGCATTTCCTCGCTGAGAAAAGGCGATTGCGAGCATAAAAGAATGATGGAGTTACAGTTTTTAAGGAAACATCCCACAAGCTTATTTTCAGTCTCTCCTGAGTGTATTTAGGCCAAATAAGAAGGCAGTTACAGTTTTATTTGAGTCGTTAAGAAATTGTTAAATACAAGTTTGGCTTCAAAACAGCATTTTCTGACTGAGAAAATGCGATTGCAGCATAAAAGGATGCTTGAATTACATGCATTTACTATCTTTTAAGGAAACCTCCCAAAAGCTTATTTTTAGTCTCTCCTGAGTGTATTTAGGCCAAATAAGAAGGCAGTTACAGTTTTATTTGAGTTTCGTTCAGAAACATGTAAATACAAGCTTGGCTTCAAAACAGCATTTACTCACCTGAGAAAAGGCGATTGCGAGCATAAAAGGATGCTTGAATTACATGCATTTACTATGTTTTAAGGAAACATCCCACAAGCTTATTTTCAGTCTCTCCTGAGTGGATTTAGCTAAATAAGAAGGCAGACACAGTTTTATTTGAGTTTGGTGCAGAAATTGTTAAATACAAGATTGGCTTCAAAACAACATTTTCTCGCTGAGAAAAGGCTATTGCGAGCATAAAAGGATGCTTGAATTACTGTCTTTTAAGGAAACATCCCACAAGCTTATTTTCAGTGTCTTCTGAGTGTATTTAGTCCAAATAAGAAGGCAGACACAGTTTTATTTGAGTTTGGTGCAGAAATTGTTAAATACAAACTTGCTTCAAAACAGCATTTTCTCGCTGAGAAAAGGCGATTGCGAGCATAAAAGGAAGCTTGAATTACATGCATTTACTGTCTTATAAGGAAACATCCCACAAGCTTATTTTCAGTTTCTCCTGAGTGCTTTTAGGCTAAATAAGAAGGCAGACGCAGTTTTATTTGAGTTTAGTGCAGAAATTGTTAAATACAAGCTTTGCTTTCAGAACAGCATTTCCTCGCTGAGAAAAGGCGATTGCGAGCATAAAAGAATGATGGAGTTACAGTTTTTTAAGGAAACATCCCACAAGCTTATTTTCAGTCTCTCCTGAGTGTATTTAGGCTAAATAAGAAGGCAGACACAGTTTTATTTGAGTTTGGTGCAGAAATTGTTAAATACAAGCTTTGCTTCAAAACAGAATTTTCTTGCTGAGAAAAGGCGATTGCGAGAATAAACGGATGCTCGAATTACATGCATTTACTGTCTTTTAAGGAAACATCCCACAAGCTTCTTTATATGTTCTGCTGAGTGGATTTAGGCTAACTAAGAAGGCAGACACAGTTTTATTTGAGTTTGGTGCAGAAATTGTTAAATACAAGCTTGGCTTCAAAACAGCATTTTCTCGCTGAGAAAAGGCGATTGCGAGCATAAAAGAATGATGGAGTTACAGTTTTTTAAGGAAACATCCCACAAGCTTATTTTCAGTCTCTCCTGAGTGTATTTAGGCTAAATAAGAAGGCAGACACACTTTTATTTGAGTTTGGTGCAGAAATTGTTCAATACAAGCTTTGCTTCAAAACAACATTTCCTCGCTGAGAAAAGGCGATTGCGAGCATAAAAGGATGCTTGAATTACATGCTTTTACTGTCTTTTAAGGAAACATCCCACAAGCTTATTTTCAGTCTCTACTGAGTGTATTTAGCCCAAATAAGAAGGCAGACACAGTTTTATTTGAGTTTGGTGCAGAAATTGTTAAATACAAGCTTTGCTTCAAAACAGCATTTCCTCGCTAAGAAAAGGCGATTGCGAGAATTAACGGATGCTTGAATTACATTCATTTACTGTCTTTTAAGGAAACATCCCACAAGCTTGTTTTTTTGTTCTGCTGAGTGTATTTAGGCTAAATAAGAAGGCAGACACAGTTTTATTTGAGTTTGGTGCAGAAATTGTTAAATACAAGCTTGGCTTCAAAACAGCATTTTCTCGCTGAGAAAAGGCGATTGCGAGCATAAAAGAATGATGGAGTTACAGTTTCTTAAGGAAACATCCCACAAGCTTATTTTCAGTCTCTCCTGAGTGTATTTAGGCCAAATAAGAAGGCAGTTACAGTTTTATTTGAGTCGTGAAGAAATTGTTAAATACAAGCTTGGCTTCAAAACAACATTTTCTCGCTGTGAAAAGGCGATTGCGAGCATAAAAGGATGCTTGAATTACATGCATTTACTGTCTTTTAAGGAAACATCCCACAATCTTGTTTATATGTTCTGCTGAGTGGATTTAGGCTAAATAAGAAGGCAGACACAGTTTTATTTGAGTTTGGTGCAGAAATTGTTAAATACAAGCTTGGCTTCAAAACAACATTTTCTCGCTGAGAAAAGGCGATTGCGAGCATAAAAGGATGCTGGAGTTACTGTCTTTTAAGGAAACATCCCACAAGCTTATTTTCAGTGTCTTCTGAGTGTATTTAGCCCAAATAAGAAGGCAGACACAGTTTTATTTGAGTTTGGTGCAGAAATTATTCAATACAAGCTTTGCTTCAAAACAGCATTTTCTCGCAGAGAAAAGGGGATTGCGAGCATAAACGGATGCTTGAATTACATGCATTTACTGTATTTTAAGGAAACACCCCACAAGCTTATTTTCAGTCTCTCCTGAGTGTATTTAGCCCAAATAAGAAGGCAGACACAGTTTTATTTGAGTTTGGTGCAGAAATTGTTAAATACAAGCTTTGCTTCAAAACAGCATTTTCTTGCTGAGAAAAGGCGATTTGCGAGAATAAACGGATGCTTGAATTACATGCATTTACTGTCTTTTAAGGAAACATCCACAAGCTTGTTTATATGTTCTGCTGAGTGTATTTAGGCTAAATAAGAAGGCAGACACACTTTTATTTGAGTTTGGTGCAGAAATTGTTAAATACAAGCTTTGCTTCAAAACAGCATTTCCTCGCTGAGAAAAGGCGATTGCGAGCATAAAAGAATAGTGGAGTTACAATTTTTTAAGGAAACATCCCACAAGCTTATTTTCAGTCTCTCCTGAGTGTATTTAGGCTAAATAAGAAGGCAGTTACAGTTTTATTTAAGGTTTGGTGCAGAAATTGTTAAATACAAACTTTGCTTCAAAAAAACATTTCCTCGCTGAGAAAAGGCGATTGCGAGCATAAAAGGATGCTTGAATTACATGCTTTTACTGTCTTTTAAGGAAACATCCCACAAGATTGTTTATATGTTCTGCTGAGTGGGTTTAGGCTAAATAAGAAGGCAGACACACTTTTATTTGAGTTTGGTGCAGAAATTGTTCAATACAAGCTTTGCTTCAAAACAGCATTTCCTCGCTGAGAAAAGGCGATTGCGAGCATGAAAGGATGCTGGAGTTACTGTCTTTTAAGGAAACATCCCACAAGCTTATTTTCAGTGTCTTCTGAGTGTATTTAGGCTAAATAAGAAGGCAGACACACTTTTATTTGAGTTTGGTGCAGAAATTGTTAAATACAAGCTTTGCTTCAAAACAGCATTTCCTCGCTGAGAAAAGGCGATTGCGAGAATTAACGGATGCTTGAATTACATGCATTTACTGTCTTTTAAGGAAACATCCCACAAGATTGTTTATATGTTCTGCTGAGTGGATGTAGGCTAAATAAGAAGGCAGACACACTTTTATTTGAGTTTGGTGCAGAAATTGCTCAATACAAGCTTTGCTTCAAAACAGCATTTTCTCGCTGAGAAAAGGCGATTGCGAGCATAAAGGGATGCTTGAATTACATGCATTTACTGTCTTTTAAGGAAACATCCCACAAGCTTATTTTCAGTTTCTCCTGAGTGTATTTAGGCCAAATAAGAAGGCAGTTACAGTTTTATTTGAGTCGTGCAGAAATTGTTAAATACAAGCTTTGCTTCAAAACAGCATTTTCTCGCTGAGAAAAGGCGATTGCGAGCATAAACGGATGCTTGAATTACATGCATTTACTGTCTTTTAAGGAAACATCCCACAATCTTGTTTATATGTTCTGCTGAGTGTATTTAGGCTAAATAAGAAGGCAGACGCAGTTTTATTGGAGTTTAGTGCAGAAATTGTTAAATACAAGCTTTGCTTCAAAACAGCATTTCCTCGCTGAGAAAAGGCGATTGCGAGCATGAAAGGATGCTGGAGTTACTGTCTTTTAAGGAAACATCCCACAAGCTTATTTTCAGTGTCTTCTGAGTGTATTTAGCCCAAATAAGAAGGCAGACACAGTTTTATTTGAGTTTGGTGCAGAAATTGTTCAATACAAGCTTTGCTTCAAAACAGCATTTTCGCTGAGAAAAGGCGATTGCGAGCATAAACGGATGCTTGAATTACATGCATTTACTGTATTTTAAGGAAACATCCCACAAGCTTATTTTCAGTTTCTCCTGAGTGTATTTAGGCCAAATAAGAAGGCAGTTACAGTTTTATTTGAGTCGTGCAGAAATTGTTAAATACAAGCTTTGCTTCAAAACAGCATTTTCTCGCTGAGAAAAGGCGATTGCGAGCATAAACGGATGCTTGAATTACATGCATTTACTGTCTTTTAAGGAAACATCCCACAATCTTGTTTATATGTTCTGCTGAGTGTATTTAGGCTAAATAAGAAGGCGGACGCAGTTTTATTGGAGTTTAGTGCAGAAATTGTTAAATACAAGCTTTGCTTCAAAACAGCATTTCCTCGCTGAGAAAAGGCGATTGCGAGCATAAAAGGATGCTGGAGTTACTGTCTTTTAAGGAAACATCCCACAAGCTTATTTTCAGTGTCTTCTGAGTGTATTTAGCCCAAATAAGAAGGCAGACACAGTTTTATTTGAGTTTGGTGCAGAAATTGTTAAATACAAACTTGCTTCAAAACAGCATTTTCTCGCTGAGAAAAGGCGATTATGAGCATAAAAGGATGCTGGAGTTACTGTCTTTTAAGGAAACATCCCACAAGCTTATTTTCAGTGTCTTCTGAGTGTATTTAGCCCAAATAAGAAGGCAGACACAGTTTTATTTGAGTTTGGTGCAGAAATTGTTAAATACAAACTTGCTTCAAATCAGCATTTTCTCGCTGAGAAAAGGCGATTGCGAGCATATAAAGGATGCTTGAATTACATGCATTTACTGTCTTATAAGGAAACATCGCACAAGCTTATTTTTAGTCTCTCCTGAGTGTATTTAGGCCAAATAAGAAGGCAGTTACAGTTTTATTTGAGTCGTTCAGAAACTGTTAAATACAAGCTTTGCTTCAAAACAGCATTTTCTCACTGAGAAAAGGCGATTGCGAGCATAAAAGAATGATGGAGTTACAGTTTTTTAAGGAAACATCGCACAAGCTTATTTTTAGTCTCTCCTGAGTGGGTTTAGGCTAAATAAGAAGGCAGACACACTTTTATTTGATTTTGGTGCAGAAATTGTTCAATACAAGCTTTGCTTCAAAACAGCATTTCTCGCTGAGAAAAGGCGATTGAGCATAAAAGGAATTAACGAGAATAAGCCCAGAAATTGTTAAATACAAACTTTGCTTCAAAACAGCATTTTCTCGCTGAGAAAAGGCGATTGCGAGCATAAACGGATGCTTGAATTACATGCATTTACTGTATTTTAAGGAAACATCCCACAAGCTTATTTTCAGTTTCTCCTGAGTGTATTTAGGCCAAATAAGAAGGCAGTTACAGTTTTATTTGAGTCGTTAAGAAATTGTTAAATACAAGTTTGGCTTCAAAACAGCATTTTCTGACTGAGAAAAGGCGATTGCAAAACAGCATAAAAGGATTCTTGAATTACATGCATTTACTATCTTTTAAGGAAACCTCCCAAAAGCTTATTTTTAGTCTCTCCTGAGTGTATTTAGGCCAAATAAGAAGGCAGTTACAGTTTTATTTGAGTCGTTCAGAAACATTTAAATACAAGCTTGGCTTCAAAACAGCATTTTCTCAATGAGAAAAGGCGATTGCGAGCATAAAAGGATGCTTGAATTACATGCATTTACTATGTTTTAAGGAAACATCCCACAAGCTTATTATCAGTCTCTCCTGAGTGGATTTAGCCCAAATAAGAAGGCAGACACAGTTTTATTTGAGTTTGGTGCAGAAATTGTTAAATACAAGCTTGGCTTCAAAACAACATTTTCTCGCTGAGAAAAGGCGATTGCGAGCATAAAAGGATGCTTGAATTACATGCATTTACTGTCTTTTAAGGAAACATCCCACAAGATTGTTTATATGTTCTGCTGAGTGGATGTAGGCTAAATAAGAAGGCAGACACACTTTTATTTGAGTTTGTTGCAGAAATTGTTCAATACAAGCTTTGCTTCAAAACAGCATTTTCTCGCTGAGAAAAGGCGATTGAGAGCATAAACGGATGCTTGAATTACATACATTTACTGTCTTTTAAGGAAACATCCCACAAGCTTATTTTCAGTTTCTCCAGAGTGTATTTAGGCCAAATAAGAAGGCAGTTACAGTTTTATTTGAGTCGTGCAGAAATTGTTAAATACAAGCTTTGCTTCAAAACAGCATTTTCTCGCTGAGAAAAGGCGATTGCGAGCATAAACTGATGCTTGAATTACATGCATTTACTGTCTTTTAAGGAAACATCCCACAATCTTGTTTATATGTTCTGCTGAGTGTATTCAGGCTAAATAAGAAGGCAGACGCAGTTTTATTTGAGTTTAGTGCAGAAATTGTTAAATACAAGCTTTGCTTCAAAACAGCATTTCCTCGCTGAGAAAAGGCGATTGCGAGCATGAAAGGATGCTGGAGTTACTGTCTTTTAAGGAAACATCCCACAAGCTTATTTTCAGTGTCTTCTGAGTGTATTTAGCCCAAATAAGAAGGCAGACACAGTTTTATTTGAGTTTGGTGCAGAAATTGTTCAATACAAGCTTTGCTTCAAAACAGCATTTTCTCGCTGAGAAAAGGCGATTTGAAAGCATAAACGGATGCTTGAATTACATGCATTTACTGTATTTTAAAGAAAACATCCCACAAGCTTATTTTCAGTCTCTCCTGAGTGTATTTAGGCCAAATAAGAAGGCAGTTACAGTTTTATATGAGTCTTGCAGAAATTGTTAAATACAAGCTTTGCTTCAAAACAGCATTTTCTCGCTGAGAAAAGGCGATTGCGAGCATAAACGGATTCTTGAATTACATGCATTTACTGTCTTTTAAGGAAACATCCCACAATCTTGTTTAAATGTTCTGCTGAGTGTATTTAGGCTAAATAAGAAGGCAGTTACAGTTTTATTGGAGTTTAGTGCAGAAATTGTTAAATACAAGCTTGGCTTCAAAACAGCATTTCCTCGCTGAGAAAAGGCGATTGCGAGCATAAAAGAATGATGGAGTTACAGTTTTTTAAGGAAACATCCCACAAGCTTATTTTCAGTCTCTCCTGAGTGTATTTAGGCCAAATAAGAAGGCAGTTACAGTTTTATTTGAGTCGTTAAGAAATTGTTAAATACAAGTTTGGCTTCAAAACAGCATTTTCTGACTGAGAAAAGGCGATTGCGAGCATAAAAGGATGCTTGAATTACATGCATTTACTATCTTTTAAGGAAACCTCCCAAAAGCTTATTTTTAGTCTCTCCTGAGTGTATTTAGGCCAAATAAGAAGGCAGTTACAGTTTTATTTGAGTCGTTCAGAAACATTTAAATACAAGCTTGGCTTCAAAACAGCATTTACTCACCGAGAAAAGGCGATTGCGAGCATAAAAGGATGCTTGAATTACATGCATTTACTATGTTTTAAGGAAACATCCCACAAGCTTATTTTCAGTCTCTCCTGAGTGGATTTAGCCCAAATAAGAAGGCAGACACAGTTTTATTTGAGTTTGGTGCAGAAATTGTTAAATACAAGATTGGCTTCAAAACAACATTTTCTCGCTGAGAAAAGGCGATTGCCAGCATAAAAGGATGCTTGAATTACATGCATTTACTGTCTTTTAAGGAAACATCCCACAATCTTGTTTATATGTTCTGCTGAGTGTATTTAGGCTAAATAAGAAGGCAGACGCAGTTTTATTGGAGTTTAGTGCAGAAATTGTTAAATACAAGTTTGGCTTCAAAACAGCATTTCCTCGCTGAGAAAAGGCGATTGCGAGCATAAAAGGAAGCTTGAATTACATGCATTTACTGTCTTATAAGGAAACATCGCACAAGCTTATTTTCAGTGTCTTCTGAGTGTATTTAGCCCAAATAAGAAGGCAGACACAGTTTTATTTGAGTTTGGTGCAGAAATTGTTAAATACAAACTTGCTTCAAAACAGCATTTTCTCGCTGAGAAAAGGCGATTGCGAGCATAAAAGGAAGCTTGAATTACATGCATTTACTGTCTTATAAGGAAACATCGCACACGCTTATTTTCAGTCTCTCCTGAGTGGATTTAGCCCAAATAAGAAGGCAGACACAGTTTTATTTGAGTTTGGTGCAGAAATTGTTAAATACAAGATTGGCTTCAAAACAACATTTTCTCGCTGAGAAAAGGCGATTGCGAGCATAAAAGGATGCTTGAATTACATGCATTTACTGTCTTTTAAGGAAACATCCCACAATCTTGTTTGTATGTTCTGCTGAGTGTATTTAGGCTAAATAAGAAGGCAGACGCAGTTTTATTTGAGTTTAGTGCAGAAATTGTTAAATACAAGCTTTGCTTTCAGAACAGCATTTCCTCGCTGAGAAAAGGCGATTGCGAGCATAAAAGAATGATGGAGTTACAGTTTTTTTAAGGAAACATCCCACAAGCTTATTTTCAGTCTCTCCTGAGTGGATTTAGCCCAAATAAGAAGGCAGTTACAGTTTTATTTGAGTTTGGTGCAGAAATTGTTAAATACAAGCTTGGCTTCAAAACAACATTTTCTCGCTGAGAAAAGGCGATTGCGAGCATGAAAGGATGCTGGAGTTACTGTCTTTTAAGGAAACATCCCACAAGCTTATTTTCAGTGTCTTCTGAGTGTATTTAGCCCAAATAAGAAGGCAGACACAGTTTTATTTGAGTTTGGTGCAGAAATTATTCAATACAAGCTTTGCTTCAAAACAGCATTTTCTCGCTGAGAAAAGGCGATTATGAGCATAAACGGATGCTTGAATTACATGCATTTACTGTATTTTAAGGAAACACCCACAAGCTTATTTTCAGTTTCTCCTGAGTGTATTTAGGCCAAATAAGAAGGCAGTTACAGTTTTATTTGAGTCGTGCAGAAATTGTTAAATACAAGCTTTGCTTCAAAACAGCATTTTCTCGCTGAGAAAAGGCGATTGCGAGCATAAACGGATTCTTGAATTACATGCATTTACTGTGTTTTAAGGAAACATCCCGCAATCTTGTTTAAATGTTCTGCTGAGTGTATTTAGGCTAAATAAGAAGGCAGACGCAGTTTTATTGGAGTTTAGTGCAGAAATTGTTAAATACAAGCTTGGCTTCAAAACAGCATTTCCTCGCTGAGAAAAGGCAATTGCGAGCATGAAAGGATGCTGGAGTTACTGTCTTTTAAAGAAAAAATCCCACAAGCTTATTTTCAGTGTCTTCTGAGTGTATTTAGCCCAAATAAGAAGGCAGACACAGTTTTATTTGAGTTTGGTGCAGAAATTGTTAAATACAAACTTGCTTCAAAACAGCATTTTCTCGCTGAGAAAAGGCGATTGTGACATAAAAGGATGCTTGAATTACATGCATTTACTGTCTTATAAGGAAACATCGCACAAGCTTATTTTCAGTCTCTCCTGAGTGTTTTTAGGCTAAATAAGAAGGCAGACGCAGTTTTATTTGAGTTTAGTGCAGAAATTGTTAAATACAAGCTTTGCTTTCAGAACAGCATTTCCTCGCTGAGAAAAGGCGATTGCGAGAATAAACGGATGCTCGAATTACATGCATTTACTGTCTTTTAAGGAAACATCCCACAAGCTTCTTTATATGTTCTGCTGAGTGGATTTAGGCTAAATAAAAAGGCAGACACAGTTTTATTTGAGTTTGGTGCAGAAATTGTTAAATACAAGCTTGGCTTCAAAATAGCATTTTCTCGCTGAGAAAAGGCGATTGCGAGCATAAAAGAATGATGGAGTTACAGTTTTTTAAGGAAACATCCCACAAGCTTATTTTCGGTCTCTCCTGAGTGTATTTAGGCTAAATAAGAAGGCAGTTACAGTTTTATTTGAGTTTGGTGCAGAAATTGTTAAATACAAGCTTTGCTTCAAAACAGCATTTTCTTGCTGAGAAAAGGCGATTGCGAGAATTAACGGATGCTTGAATTACATGCATTTACTGTCTTTTAAGGAAACATCCCACAAGCTTGTTTTTTTTGTTCTGCTGAGTGTATTTAGGCTAAATAAGAAGGCAGACACAGTTTTATTTGAGTTTGGTGCAGAAATTGTTAAATACAAGCTTGGCTTTAAAACAACATTTTCTCGCTGTGAAAAGGCGATTGCGAGCATAAAAGGATGCTTGAATTACATGCATTTACTGTCTTTTAAGGAAACATCCCACAATCTTGTTTATATGTTCTGCTGAGTGGATTTAGGCTAAATAAGAAGGCAGTTACAGTTTTATTTGAGTCGTTCAGAAACTGTTAAATACAAGCTTGGCTTCAAAACAGCATTTTCTCACTGAGAAAAGGCGATTGCGAGCATAAAAGGATGCTTGAATTACATGCATTTACTATCTTTTAAGGAAACATCCCACAAGCTTATTTTCAGTCTCTCCTGAGTGTATTTAGCCCAAATAAGAAGGCAGACACAGTTTTATTTGAGTTTGGTGCAGAAATTGTTAAATACAAGCTTTGCTTCAAAACAGCATTTTCTTGCTGAGAAAAGGCGATTGCGAGAATAAACGGATGCTCGAATTACATGCATTTACTGTCTTTTAAGGAAACATCCCACAAGTTTGTTTATATGTTCTGCTGAGTGTATTTAGGCTAAATAAGAAGGCAGACACACTTTTATTTGAGTTTGGTGCAGAAATTGTTAAATACAAGCTTTGCTTCAAAACAGCATTTCCTCGCTGAGAAAAGGCGATTGCGAGCATAAAAGAATAGTGGAGTTACAGTTTTTAAGGAAACATCCCACAAGCTTATTTTCAGTCTCTCCTGAGTGTATTTAGGCTAAATAAGAAGGCAGTTACAGTTTTATTTAAGGTTTGGTGCAGAAATTGTTAAATACAAACTTTGCTTCAAAAAACATTTCCTCGCTGAGAAAAGGCGATTGCGAGCATAAAAGGATGCTTGAATTACATGCTTTTACTGTCTTTTAAGGAAACATCCCACAAGATTGTTTATATGTTCTGCTGAGTGGGTTTAGGCTAAATAAGAAGGCAGACACACTTTTATTTGAGTTTGGTGCAGAAATTTTTCAATACAAGCTTTGCTTCAAAACAGCATTTTCTCGCTGAGAAAAGGCGATTGCTTTTGAGCATAAACGGATGCTTGAATTACATGCATTTACTGTCTTTTAAGGAAACATCCCACAAGATTGTTTATATGTTCTGCTGAGTGGATGTAGGCTAAATAAGAAGGCAGACACACTTTTATTTGAGTTTGTTGCAGAAATTGTTCAATACAAGCTTTGCTTCAAAACAGCATTTCCTCGCTGAGAAAAGGCGATTGCGAGCATGAAAGGATGCTGGAGTTACTGTCTTTTAAGGAAACATCCCACAAGCTTATTTTCAGTGTCTTCTGAGTGTATTTAGCCCAAATAAGAAGGCAGACACAGTTTTATTTGAGTTTGGTGCAGAAATTGTTCAATACAAGCTTTGCTTCAAAACAGCATTTTCTCGCTGAGAAAAGGCGATTGCGAGCATAAACGGATGCTTGAATTACATGCATTTACTGTATTTTAAGGAAACATCCCACAAGCTTATTTTTTGTCTCTCCTGAGTGTATTTAGGCCAAATAAGAAGGCAGTTACAGTTTTATTTGAGTCGTTCAGAAACTGTTAAATACAAGCTTGGCTTCAAAACAGCATTTTCCCACTGAGAAAAGGCGATTGCGAGAATAAACGGATGCTCGAATTACATGCATTTACTGTCTTTTAAGGAAACATCCCACAAGCTTCTTTATATGTTCTGCTGAGTGGATTTAGGCTAACTAAGAAGGCAGACACAGTTTTATTTGAGTTTGGTGCAGAAATTGTTCAATACAAGCTTGGCTTAAAAACAGCATTTACTCGCTGAGAAAAGGCGATTGCGAGCATAAGAGGATGCTGGAGTTACTGTCTTTTAAGGAAACATCCCACAAGCTTATTTTCAGTCTCTCCTGAGTGGATTTAGGCTAAATAAGAAGGCAGACACAGTTTTATTTGAGTTTGGTGCAGAAATTGTTAAATACAAGCTTGGCTTCAAAACATCATTTTCTCGCTGAGAAAAGGCAATTGCGAGCATAAAAGAATGATGGAGTTACAGTTTTTTAAGGAAACATCCCACAAGCTTATTTTCAGTCTCTCCTGAGTGTATTTAGGCCAAATAAGAAGGCAGTTACAGTTTTATTTGAGTCGTGAAGAAATTGTTAAATACAAGCTTGGCTTCAAAACAACATTTTCTCGCTGTGAAAAGGCGATTGCGAGCATAAAAGGATGCTTGAATTACATGCATTTACTGTCTTTTAAGGAAACATCCCACAATCTTGTTTATATGTTCTGCTGAGTGGATTTAGGCTAAATAAGAAGGCAGACACAGTTTTATTTGAGTTTGGTGCAGAAATTGTTAAATACAAGCTTGGCTTCAAAACCGCATTTTCTCGCTGAGAAAAGGCGATTGCGAGCATAAACGGATGCTTGAATTACATGCATTTATTATCTTTTAAGGAAACCTCCCAAAAGCTTATTTTTAGTCTCTCCTGAGTGTATTTAGGCCAAATAAGAAGGCAGTTACAGTTTTATTTGAGTCGTTCAGAAACTTTTAAATGCAAGCTTGGCTTCAAAACAGCATTTTCTCACTGAGAAAAGGTGATTGCGAGCATAAAAGGATGCTTGAATTACATGCATTTACTATCTTTTAAGGAAACATCCCACAAGCTTATTTTCAGTCTCTCCTGAGTGTATTTAGCCCAAATAAGAAGGCAGACACAGTTTTATTTGAGTTTGGTGCAGAAATTGTTAAATACAAGCTTTGCTTCAAAACAGCATTTTCTTGCTGAGAAAAGGCGATTGCGAGAATAAACGGATGCTCGAATTACATGCATTTACTGTCTTTTAAGGAAACATCCCACAAGCTTGTTTATATGTTCTGCTGAGTGTATTTAGGCTAAATAAGAAGGCAGACACACTTTTATTTGAGTTTGGTGCAGAAATTGTTAAATACAAGCTTTGCTTCAAAACAGCATTTCCTCGCTGAGAAAAGGCGATTGCGAGCATAAAAGAATAGTGGAGTTACAGTTTTTAAGGAAACATCCCACAAGCTTATTTTCAGTCTCTCCTGAGTGTATTTAGGCTAAATAAGAAGGCAGTTACAGTTTTATTTAAGGTTTGGTGCAGAAATTGTTAAATACAAACTTTGCTTCAAAAAACATTTCCTCGCTGAGAAAAGGCGATTGCGAGCATAAAAGGATGCTTGAATTACATGCTTTTACTGTCTTTTAAGGAAACATCCCACAAGATTGTTTATATGTTCTGCTGAGTGGGTTTAGGCTAAATAAGAAGGCAGACACACTTTTATTTGAGTTTGGTGCAGAAATTGTTCAATACAAGCTTTGCTTCAAAACAGCATTTTCTCGCTGAGAAAAGGCGACAAGTGAGCATAAACGGATGCTTGAATTACATGCATTTACTGTCTTTTAAGGAAACATCCCACAAGATTGTTTATATGTTCTGCTGAGTGGATGTAGGCTAAATAAGAAGGCAGACACACTTTTATTTGAGTTTGTTGCAGAAATTGTTCAATACAAGCTTTGCTTCAAAACAGCATTTCCTCGCTGAGAAAAGGCGATTGCGAGCATGAAAGGATGCTGGAGTTACTGTCTTTTAAGGAAACATCCCACAAGCTTATTTTCAGTGTCTTCTGAGTGTATTTAGCCCAAATAAGAAGGCAGACACAGTTTTATTTGAGTTTGGTGCAGAAATTGTTCAATACAAGCTTTGCTTCAAAACAGCATTTTCTCGCTGAGAAAAGGCGATTCTGAGCATAAACGGATGCTTGAATTACATGCATTTACTGTATTTTAAGGAAACATCCCACAAGCTTATTTTTTGTCTCTCCTGAGTGTATTTAGGCCAAATAAGAAGGCAGTTACAGTTTTATTTGAGTCGTTCAGAAACTGTTAAATACAAGCTTTGCTTCAAAACAGCATTTTCTCGCTGAGAAAAGGCGATTGCGAGCATAAACGGATGCTTGAATTACATGCATTTACTGTCTTTTAAGGAAACATCCCACAATCTTGTTTATATGTTCTGCTGAGTGTATTTAGGCTAAATAAGAAGGCAGACACAGTTTTATTGAGTTTAGTGCAGAAATTGTTAAATACAAGCTTTGCTTCAAAACAGCATTTCCTCGCTGAGAAAAGGCGATTGCGAGCATGAAAGGATGCTGGAGTTACTGTCTTTTAAGGAAACATCCCACAAGCTTATTTTCAGTGTCTCCTGAGTGTATTTAGCCCAAATAAGAAGGCAGACACAGTTTTATTTGAGTTTGTTGCAGAAATTGTTCAATACAAGCTTTGCTTCAAAACAGCATTTTCTCGCTGAGAAAAGGCGATTGCGAGCATAAACGGATGCTTGAATTACATGCATTTACTGTATTTTAAGGAAACATCCCACAAGCTTATTTTCAGTTTCTCCTGAGTATATTTAGGCCAAATAAGAAAGCAGTTACAGTTTTATTTGAGTCGTGCAGAAATTGTTAAATACAAGCTTTGCTTCAAAACAGCATTTTCTCGCTGAGAAAAGGCGATTGCGAGCATAAACGGATGCTTGAATTACATGCATTTACTGACTTTTAAGGAAACATCCCACAATCTTGTTTATATGTTCTGCTGAGTGTATTTAGGCTAAATAAGAAGGCAGACACAGTTTTATTTGAGTTTGGTGCAGAAATTGTTAAATACAAACTTGCTTCAAAACAGCATTTTCTCGCTGAGAAAATAGCATAAAAGGATGCTGGAGTTACTGTCTTTTAAGGAAACATCCCACAAGCTTATTTTCAGTGTCTTCTGAGTGTATTTAGCCCAAATAAGAAGGCAGACACAGTTTTATTTGAGTTTGGTGCAGAAATTGTTAAATACAAACTTGCTTCAAAACAGCATTTTCTCGCCAAGAAAAGGCGATTGCGAGCATAAAAGGATGCTGGAGTTACTGTCTTTTAAGGAAACATCCCACAAGCTTATTTTCAGTGTCTTCTGAGTGTATTTAGCCCAAATAAGAAGGCAGACACAGTTTTATTTGAGTTTGGTGCAGAAATTGTTAAATACAAACTTGCTTCAAAACAGCATTTTTCGCCAAGAAAAGGCGATTGCGAGCATAAAAGGATGCTTGAATTACATGCATTTACTGTCTTATAAGGAAACATCCCACAAGCTTATTTTTAGTCTCTCCTGAGTGTATTTAGGCCAAATAAGAAGGCAGTTACAGTTTTATTTGAGTCGTTCAGAAACTGTTAAATACAAGCTTGGCTTCAAAACAGCATTTTCTCACTGAGAAAAGGCGATTGCGAGCATAAAAGAATGATGGAGTTACAGTTTTTAAGGAAACATCCACAAGCTTATTTTTAGTCTCTCCTGAGTGGGTTTAGGCTAAATAAGAAGGCAGACACACTTTTATTTGAGTTTGGTGCAGAAATTGTTCAATACAAGCTTTGCTTCAAAACAGCATTTCCTCGCTGAGAAAAGGCTTAGAATTAACGAGAATAAGCCCAGAAATTGTTAAATACAAACTTTGCTTCAAAACAGCATTTTCTCGCTGAGAAAAGGCGATTGCGAGCATAAACGGATGCTTGAATTACATGCATTTACTGTATTTTAAGGAAACATCCCACAAGCTTATTTTGTTTCTCCTGAGTGTATTTAGGCCAAATAAGAAGGCAGTTACAGTTTTATTTGAGTCGTGCAGAAATTGTTAAATACAAGCTTTGCTTCAAAACAGCATTTTCTCGCTGAGAAAAGGCGATTTGAGCATAAACGGATGCTTGAATTACATGCATTTACTGTCTTTTAAGGAAACATCCCACAATCTTGTTTATATGTTCTGCTGAGTGGATTTAGGCTAAATAAGAAGGCAGACACAGTTTTATTGAGTTTAGTGCAGAAATTGTTAAATACAAGCTTTGCTTCAAAACAGCATTTTCTCGCTGAGAAAAGGCGATTGCGAGCATAAAGGATGCTGGAGTTACTGTCTTTTAAGGAAACATCCCACAAGCTTATTTTCAGTGTCTTCTGAGTGTATTTAGCCCAAATAAGAAGGCAGACACAGTTTTATTTGAGTTTGGTGCAGAAATTGTTAAATACAAACTTGCTTCAAAACAGCATTTCCTCGCTGAGAAAAGGCGATTGCGAGCATAAAAGGATGCTGGAGTTGCTGTCTTTTAAGGAAACATCCCACAAGCTTATTTTCAGTGTCTTCTGAGTGTATTTAGCCCAAATAAGAAGGCAGACACAGTTTTATTTGAGTTTGGTGCAGAAATTGTTAAATACAAACTTGCTTCAAAACAGCATTTTCTCGCTGAGAAAAGGCGATTGCGAGCATAAAAGGATGCTTGAATTACATGCATTTACTGTCTTATAAGGAAACATCGCACAAGCTTATTTTTAGTCTCTCCTGAGTGTATTTAGGCCAAATAAGAAGGCAGTTACAGTTTTATTTGAGTCGTTCAGAAACTGTTAAATACAAGCTTGGCTTCAACACAGCATTTTCTCACTGAGAAAAGGCGATTGCGAGCATAAAAGGATGCTTGAATTACATGCATTTACTATCTTTTAAGGAAACATCCCAAAAGCTTATTTTCAGTCTCTCCTGAGTGTATTTAGGCCAAATAAGAAGGCAGTTACAGTTTTATTTGAGTCGTTCAGAAACTTTTAAATACAAGCTTGGCTTCAACACAGCATTTTCTCACTGAGAAAAGGCGATTGCGAGCATAAAAGGATGCTTGAATTACATGCATTTACTATCTTTTAAGGAAACATCCCACAAGCTTATTTTCAGTCTCTACTGAGTGTATTTAGCCCAAATAAGAAGGCAGACGCAGTTTTATTGGAGTTTAGTGCAGAAATTGTTAAATACAAGCTTTGCTTCAAAACAGCATTTCCTCGCTGAGAAAAGGCAATTGCGAGCATAAAAGGATGCTGGAGTTACATGCATTTACTGTCTTTTAAGGAAACATCCCACAATCTTGTTTATATGTTCTGCTGAGTGTATTTAGGCTAAATAAGAAGGCAGACGCAGTTTTATTGGAGTTTAGTGCAGAAATTGTTAAATACAAGCTTTGCTTCAAAACAGCATTTCCTCGCTGAGAAAAGGCAATTGCGAGCATAAAAGGATGCTGGAGTTACTGTCTTTTAAGGAAACATCCCACAAGCTTATTTTCAGTGTCTTCTGAGTGTATTTAGCCCAAATAAGAAGGCAGACACAGTTTTATTTGAGTTTGGTGCAGAAATTGTTAAATACAAACTTGCTTCAAAACAGCATTTTCTCGCTGAGAAAATGCGATTGCGAGCATAAAAGGAAGCTTGAATTACATGCATTTACTGTCTTATAAGGAAACATCGCACAAGCTTATTTTTAGTCTCTCCTGAGTGTATTTAGGCCAGATAAGAAGGCAGTTACAGTTTTATTTGAGTCGTTCAGAAACTGTTAAATACAAGCTTGGCTTCAAAACCGCATTTTCTCACTGAGAAAAGGCGATTGCGAGCATAAAAGAATGATGGAGTTACAGTTTTTTAAGGAAACATCCCACAAGCTTATTTTCAGTCTCTCCTGAGTGGATTTAGGCTAAATAAGAAGGCAGTTACAGTTTTATTTGAGTTTGGTGCAGAAATTGTTAAATACAAACTTTGCTTCAAAACAACATTTCCTCGCTGAGAAAAGGCGATTGAGAGCATAAAAGGATGCTTGAATTACATGCATTTACTGTCTTTTAAGGAAACATCCCACAAGATTGTTTATATGTTCTGCTGAGTGGGTTTAGGCTAAATAAGAAGGCAGACACACTTTTATTTGAGTTTGGTGCAGAAATTGTTCAATACAAGCTTTGCTTCAAAACAGCATTTCCTCGCTGAGAAAAGGCGATTAAGTAGAATTAACGAGAATAAGCCCAGAAATTGTTAAATACAAACTTTGCTTCAAAACAACATTTCCTCGCTGAGAAATGGCGATTGCGAGCATAAAAGGATGCTTGAATTACATGCTTTTACTGTCTTTTAAGGAAACTTCCCACAAGATTGTTTATATGTTCTGCTGAGTGGGTTTAGGCTAAATAAGAAGGCAGTTACAGTTTTATTTGAGTTTGGTGCAGAAATTGTTAAATACAAACTTTGCTTCAAAACAACATTTCCTCGCTGAGAAAAGGCGATTGCGAGCATAAAAGGATGCTTGAATTACATGCATTTACTGTCTTTTAAGGAAACATCCCACAAGCTTGTTTTTTTGTTCTGCTGAGTGTATTTAGGCTAAATAAGAAGGCAGACACAGTTTTATTTGAGTTTGGTGCAGAAATTGTTAAATACAAGCTTGGCTTCAAAACAGCATTTTCTCGCTGAGAAAAGGCGATTATGAGCATAAAAGAATGATGGAGTTACAGTTTTTAAGGAAACATCCCACAAGCTTATTTTCAGTCTCTCCTGAGTGTATTTAGGCCAAAAAAGAAGGCAGTTACAGTTTTATTTGAGTCGTGAAGAAATTGTTAAATACAAGCTTGGCTTCAAAACAACATTTTCTCGCTGTGAAAAGGCGATAGCGAGCATAAAAGGATGCTTGAATTACATGCATTTACTGTCTTTTAAGGAAACATCCCACAATCTTGTTTATATGTTCTGCTGAGTGGATTTAGGCTAAATAAGAAGGCAGACACAGTTTTATTTGAGTTTGGTGCAGAAATTGTTAAATACAAGCTTGGCTTCAAAACCGCATTTTTCGCTGAGAAAAGGCGATTGCGAGCATAAAGGGATGCTTGAATTACATGCATTTACTATCTTTTAAGGAAACCTCCCAAAAGCTTATTTTTAGTCTCTCCTGAGTGTATTTAGGCCAAATAAGAAGGCAGTTACAGTTTTATTTGAGTCGTTAAGAAATTGTTAAATACAAGTTTGGCTTCAAAACAGCATTTTCTGACTGAGAAAAGGCGATTGCGAGCATAAAAGGATGCTTGAATTACATGCATTTACTATCTTTTAAGGAAACCTCCCAAAAAGCTTATTTTTAGTCTCTCCTGAGTGTATTTAGGCCAAATAAGTAGGCAGACACACTTTTATTTGAGTTTGGTGCAGAAATTGTTAAATACAAGCTTGGCTTCAAAACCGCATTTTTTCGCTGAGAAAAGGCGATTGCGAGCATAAACGGATGCTTGAATTACATGCATTTACTGTATTTTAAGGAAACATCCCACAAGCTTATTTTTTGTCTCTCCTGAGTGTATTTAGGCCAAATAAGAAAGCAGTTACAGTTTTATTTGAGTCGTTCAGAAACTGTTAAATACAAGCTTGGCTTCAAAACAGCATTTTCCCACTGAGAAAAGGCGATTGCGAGCATAAAAGGATGCTTGAATTACATGCATTTACTATCTTTTAAGGAAACATCCCACAAGCTTATTTTCAGTCTCTACTGAGTGTATTTAGCCCAAATAAGAAGGCAGACACAGTTTTATTTGAGTTTGGTGCAGAAATTGTTAAATACAAGCTTTGCTTCAAAACAGCATTTTCTTGCTGAGAAAAGGCGATTGCGTAGAATAAACGGATGCTCGAATTACATGCATTTACTGTCTTTTAAGGAAACATCCCACAAGCTTCTTTATATGTTCTGCTGAGTGGATTTAGGCTAACTAAGAAGGCAGACACAGTTTTATTTGAGTTTGGTGCAGAAATTGTTCAATACAAGCTTGGCTTAAAAACAGCATTTACTCGCTGAGAAAAGGCGATTGCGAGCATAAGAGGATGCTGGAGTTACTGTCTTTTAAGGAAACATCCCACAAGCTTATTTTCAGTCTCTCCTGAGTGGATTTAGGCTAAATAAGAAGGCAGACACAGTTTTATTTGAGTTTGGTGCAGAAATTGTTAAATACAAGCTTGGCTTCAAAACAGCATTTTCTCGCTGAGAAAAGGCGATTGCATGAGCATAAAAGAATGATGGAGTTACAGTTTTTAAGGAAACATCCCACAAGCTTATTTTCAGTCTCTCCTGAGTGTATTTAGGCTAAATAAGAAGGCAGTTACAGTTTTATTTGAGTTTGGTGCAGAAATTGTTAAATACAAACTTTGCTTCAAAACAACATTTCCTCGCTGAGAAAAGGCGATTACGAGAGCATAAAAGGAGGCTTGAATTACATGCTTTTACTGTCTTTTAAGGAAACTTCCCACAAGATTGTTTATATGTTCTGCTGAGTGGGTTTAGGCTAAACAAGAAGGCAGACACACTTTTATGTGAGTTTGGTGCAGAAATTGTTCAATACAAGCTTTGCTTCAAAACAGCATTTCCTCGCTGAGAAAAGGCGATTAAGTAGAATTAACGGATGCTTGAATTACATGCATTTACTATCTTTTAAGGAAACATCCACAAGCTTATTTTCAGTCTCTACTGAGTGTATTTAGCCCAAATAAGAAGGCAGACACAGTTTTATTTGAGTTTGGTGCAGAAATTGTTAAATACAAGCTTTGCTTCAAAACAGCATTTTCTTGCTGAGAAAAGGCGATTAAGTAGAATTAACGGATGCTTGAATTACATGCATTTACTGTCTTTTAAGGAAACATCCACAAGCTTGTTTTTTTGTTCTGCTGAGTGTATTTAGGCTAAATAAGAAGGCAGACACAGTTTTATTTGAGTTTGGTGCAGAAATTGTTAAATACAAGCTTTGCTTCAAAACAACATTTCCTCGCTGAGAAAAGGCGATTGCGAGCATAAAAGGATGCTTGAATTACATGCTTTTACTGTCTTTTAAGGAAACTTCCCACAAGATTGTTTATATGTTCTGCTGAGTGGGTTTAGGCTAAATAAGAAGGCAGACACACTTTTATTTGAGTTTGGTGCAGAAATTGTTCAATACAAGCTTTGCTTCAAAACAGCATTTCCTCGCTGAGAAAAGGCGATTGCGAGCATAAACGGATGCTTGAATTACATGCATTTACTGTATTTTAAGAAACATTAAAGCTTATTTTCAGTTTCTCCTGAATTTAGGCCAAATAAGAAGGCAGTTACAGTTTTATTTGAGTCGTGCAGAAATTGTTAAAACAAGCTTTGCTTCAAAACAGCATTTTCTCGCTGAGAAAACGATGCAGAGCATAAAAGGATGCTGGAGTTACTGTCTTTTAAGGAAACATCCCACAAGCTTATTTTCAGTGTCTTCTGAGTGTATTTAGCCCAAATAAGAAGGCAGACACAGTTTTATTTGAGTTTGGTGCAGAAATTGTTAAATACAAACTTGCTTCAAAACAGCATTTCTCGCTGAGAAAAGGCGATTGCGAGCATAAAAGGATGCTGGAGTTGCTGTCTTTTAAGGAAACATCCCACAAGCTTATTTTCAGTGTCTTCTGAGTGTATTTAGCCCAAATAAGAAGGCAGACACAGTTTTATTTGAGTTTGGTGCAGAAATTGTTAAATACAAACTTGCTTCAAAACAGCATTTTCTCGCTGAGAAAAGGCGATTATGAGCATAAAAGGATGCTTGAATTACATGCATTTACTGTCTTATAAGGAAACATCCCACAAGCTTATTTTTAGTCTCTCCTGAGTGTATTTAGGCCAAATAAGAAGGCAGTTACAGTTTTATTTGAGTCGTTCAGAAACTGTTAAATACAAGCTTGCTTCAAAACAGCATTTTCTCACTGAGAAAAGGCGATTTGAGCATAAAAGGATGCTTGAATTACATGCATTTACTATCTTTAAGGAAACATCCACAAGCTTATTTTCAGTCTCTACTGAGTGTATTTAGCCCAAATAAGAAGGCAGAGACAGTTTTATTTGAGTTTGGTGCAGAAATTGTTAAATACAAGCTTTGCTTCAAAACAACATTTTCTTGCTGAGAAAAGGCGATTGCGAGAATAAACGGATGCTTGAATTACATGCATTTACTGTCTTTTAAGGAAACATCCCACAAGCTTCTTTATATGTTCTGCTGAGTGTATTTAGGCTAAATAAGAAGGCAGAGACAGTTTTATTTGAGTTTAGTGCAGAAATTGTTAAATACAAGCTTTGCTTCAAAAAACATTTTCTTGCTGAGAAAAGGCGATTGCGAGCATGAAAGGATGCTGGAGTTACTGTCTTTAAGGAAACAACAAGCTTATTTTCAGTCTCTCCTGAGTGGATTTAGGCTAAATAAGAAGGCAGACACAGTTTTATTTGAGTTTGGTGCAGAAATTGTTAAATACAAGCTTTGCTTCAAAACAGCATTTTCTCGCTGAGAAAAGGCGATTGCGAGCATAAAAGAATGATGGAGTTACAGTTTTTTAAGGAAACATCCCACAAGCTTATTTTCAGTCTCTCCTGAGTGTATTTAGGCTAAATAAGAAGGCAGACACAGTTTTATTTGAGTTTGGTGCAGAAATTGTTAAATACAAGCTTTGCTTCAAAACAGAATTTTCTTGCTGAGAAAAGGCGATTGCGAGAATAAACGGATGCTGGAATTACATGCATTTACTGTCTTTTAAGGAAACATCCCACAAGCTTATTTATATGTTCTGCTGAGTGGATTTAGGCTAAACTAAGAAGGCAGACACAGTTTTATTTGAGTTTGGTGCAGAAATTGTTAAATACAAGCTTTGCTTCAAAACAGCATTTTCTCGCTGAGAAAAGGCGATTATGAGCATAAAAGAATGATGGAGTTACAGTTTTTAAGGAAACATCCACAAGCTTATTTTCAGTCTCTCCTGAGTGTATTTAGGCTAAATAAGAAGGCAGACACACTTTTATTTGAGTTTGGTGCAGAAATTGTTCAATACAAGCTTTGCTTCAAAACAACATTTCCTCGCTGAGAAAAGGCGATTGCGAGCATAAAAGGATGCTTGAATTACATGCTTTTACTGTCTTTTAAGGAAACATCCCACAAGCTTATTTTCAGTCTCTACTGAGTGTATTTAGCCCAAATAAGAAGGCAGACACAGTTTTATTTGAGTTTGGTGCAGAAATTGTTAAATACAAGCTTTGCTTCAAAACAGCATTTCCTCGCTAAGAAAAGGCGATTGCGAGAATTAACGGATGCTTGAATTACATGCATTTACTGTCTTTTAAGGAAACATCCCACAAGCTTGTTTTTTTGTTCTGCTGAGTGTATTTAGGCTAAATAAGAAGGCAGACACAGTTTTATTTGAGTTTGGTGCAGAAATTGTTAAATACAAGCTTGGCTTCAAAACAGCATTTTCTCGCTGAGAAAAGGCGATTAAGAGCATAAAAGAATGATGGAGTTACAGTTTCTTAAGGAAACATCCCACAAGCTTATTTTCAGTCTCTCCTGAGTGTATTTAGGCCAAATAAGAAGGCAGTTACAGTTTTATTTGAGTCGTGAAGAAATTGTTAAATACAAGCTTGGCTTCAAAACAACATTTTCTCGCTGTGAAAAGGCGATTGCGAGCATAAAAGGATGCTTGAATTACATGCATTTACTGTCTTTTAAGGAAACATCCCACAATCTTGTTTATATGTTCTGCTGAGTGGATTTAGGCTAAATAAGAAGGCAGACACAGTTTTATTTGAGTTTGGTGCAGAAATTGTTAAATACAAGCTTGGCTTCAAAACCGCATTTTCTCGCTGAGAAAAGGCGATTGCGAGCATAAAGGGATGCTTGAATTACATGCATTTACTATCTTTTAAGGAAACCTCCCAAAAGCTTATTTTTAGTCTCTCCTGAGTGTATTTAGGCCAAATAAGAAGGCAGTTACAGTTTTATTTGAGTTTGGTGCAGAAATTGTTAAATACAAGCTTGGCTTCAAAACAGCATTTTCTCGCTGAGAAAAGGCGATTGCGAGCATAAAAGAATGATGGAGTTACAGTTTTTTAAGGAAACATCCCACAAGCTTATTTTCAGTCTCTCCTGAGTGTATTTAGGCTAAATAAGAAGGCAGTTACAGTTTTATTTGAGTTTTCAGAAACTGTTAAATACAAACTTTGCTTCAAAAAAAACATTTTCCCACTGAGAAAAGGCGATTGCGAGCATAAAAGGATGCTTGAATTACATGCATTTACTATCTTTTAAGGAAACATCCCACAAGATTGTTTATCAGTTCTACTGAGTGTATTTAGCCCTAAATAAGAAGGCAGACACAGTTTTATTTGAGTTTGGTGCAGAAATTGTTAAATACAAGCTTTGCTTCAAAACAGCATTTTCTCGCTAAGAAAAGGCGATTGTAGCATAAACGGATGCTTGAATTACATTCATTTACTGTATTTTAAGGAAACATCCCACAAGCTTTTTTTTTGTTCTCCTGAGTGTATTTAGGCCTAAATAAGAAGGCAGTTACAGTTTTATTTGAGTTTTGCAGAAATTGTTAAATACAAGCTTGGCTTCAAAACAGCATTTTCCCACTGAGAAAAGGCGATTGCGAGCATAAAAGAATGATGGAGTTACAGTTTCTTTTAAGGAAACATCCCACAAGCTTATTTTCAGTCTCTCCTGAGTGTATTTAGCCAAATAAGAAGGCAGACACAGTTTTATTTGAGTTTGGTGCAGAAATTGTTAAATACAAGCTTTGCTTCAAAACAGCATTTTCCCACTGAGAAAAGGCGATTGCGAGAATAAAGGATGCTTGAATTACATGCATTTACTATCTTTTAAGGAAACATCCACAAGCTTATTTTAGTTCTACTGAGTGTATTTAGCTAAATAAGAAGGCAGACACAGTTTTATTTGAGTTTGGTGCAGAAATTGTTAAATACAAGCTTTGCTTCAAAACAGCATTTTCTTGCTGAGAAAAGGCGATTGTGAGAATAAGAGGATGCTGGATGCATTTACTGTCTTTTAAGGAAACATCCCACAAGCTTCTTTATATGTTCTCCTGAGTGGATTTAGGCTAAATAAGAAGGCAGACACAGTTTTATTTGAGTTTGGTGCAGAAATTGTTCAATACAAACTTTAAAAACAGCATTTTCGCTGAGAAACATTGTGAGCATAAGAGGATGCTGGAGTTACTGTCTTTTGAAACAAAGCTTATTTTCAGTCTCTCCTGAGTGGATTTAGGCTAAATAAGAAGGCAGTTACAGTTTTATTTGAGTTTGGTGCAGAAATTGTTAAATACAAACTTTGCTTCAAAACAACATTTCCTCGCTGAGAAAAGGCGATTGCGAGCATAAAAGGATGCTTGAATTACATGCTTTTACTGTCTTTTAAGGAAACTTCCCACAAGATTGTTTATATGTTCTGCTAAGTGGGTTTAGGCTAAATAAGAAGACAGACACACTTTTATTTGAGTTTGGTGCAGAAATTGTTCAATACAAGCTTTGCTTCAAAACAGCATTTTCTCGCTGAGAAAAGGCGATTGCGAGCATAAAAGGATGCTTGAATTACATGCATTTACTGTCTTTTAAGGAAACATCCCACAAGCTTATTTTCAGTCTCTACTGAGTGTATTTAGCCCAAATAAGAAGGCAGACACAGTTTTATTTGAGTTTGGTGCAGAAATTGTTAAATACAAGCTTTGCTTCAAAACAGCATTTCCTCGCTGAGAAAAGGCGATTGCGAGCATGAAAGGATGCTGGAGTTACTGTCTTATAAGGAAACATCGCTGTTACGGCCCTATCAGTCATTCTGGGCGGCTGCAGCGTAGAGAGCAGCGCGCCTCTGGGTTGGTTGTTGGCTCGATTGAGGGTTTGTTTAGTTCTGAGCTGTGAGGTCTTTGTTTAGCTCTAGCGCCTGACCTCAGTAACAAATCGAAGCTTGATGTGCTTGAAAAGCCTAGAATGGGTTTTCTTTGATTATTTTAGTAAGACAGGATTGTCTATCTGACCTTAGGTTATAGGGATGCCCCATTGTACTGATGTTGCACTAACTTTGATAGGTTGTTTTGTTGTTGTTTTGTTTCTTGGATGTGCTGTTAACTTTGTACTTTAATTTTTATGGAAACTCGTTTATTCAGGGTCTTGTTTTCTGTAAGCATCCTATTCCTTAGTTCCCCTGACATACTGTTATTTAGTTGTATATTGTACATTTAACCCCTATTGTTTACTTTACAAATAAATAATCTAAATATTAGAGTTTGTTTTCCCATTCTTATGTTACTCCCTTTTCCAACGAGCCAGGGTTGTAACATAAATGGGGGCTCGTCCGGGATCTCAAGCCTACTAAAAGTTGGTTTATTTTTTTTACCCGGTATATGGTAGCCTTTGACTATGTTTTCCTCGGCCCACTTTGTGTCAAACCCTTCATTAGAACAAATTGCATGTTGTAAGAAAACCGAACTGCTGCAAATTGCTAATCACTTTGGTATCTCTGTTCCTAAACAGATTAAAAAGCATGAAGTAAAAAAGTTAGTAGTGGATAAGTTGGTGGAGCTGGAGGTACTACGCTTGCCAGTGTCTGGTAGTCCTGAGGGGCTGGACGATGATGCTCGCTCGTGAGTAGCCAAAAGGGTGAGGTGGAATTGAGTGCAGCTGGTGGAGTGTCTGAGACGGTGCTTGAGAAAGTTGGTCGGGTAACAACCCCGGTCACTCTTCCTCGATATGATCCGCTCTCCTCTTCATCCATTGCCTCACGAGCTGATGCACGGCTAAAGGTGCGCCTCGCCGCCTTGAGTTAGAAGCCCAAGAAAAGGCACAAGCACGACGAGCACAACTAGAGCTGGAGATACGCAAGCTGGAAATTGAGGCTGACAAAGCTGTCAAGCTAAGAAAATTGGAGCTAGAATCTCAAGCATATGGGCCCACTGGTAAGACGCCTTTGAATCTTCCTACCACCTCTCCAACAACCACATTTGATGTAACCAAATACATAAGCCTAGTGCCAATTTTCAGAGAGTCGGAAGTTGATTCGTACTTTGCAGCATTCGAACGTATTGCTAATGCATTGCATTGGCCCAGGGAAGTGTGGTCCCTGTTACTCCAGTGTAAGTTACAAGGAAAAGCTCAGGAGGTTATAGCTACCCTCTCACTTGAGGATAGTCTAGATTATGAGCTGGTTAAAAGCTCCATTTTACAAGCTTACGAGTTAGTCCCTGAAGCTTATAGACAGAAGTTTAGAAACTTGAAGAGAACCCAAAATAAAACACATGTGGAGTTTGCAAGGGAGAAGGGAGCTCTCTTTGACAAGTGGTGTGCGGCTTCTAAAGTTTCAGAGTTTGCTTCTTTGAGAGAACTTATGTTGTTGGAAGAGTTTAAAAGATGTTTGCCAGAAAGACTAGTGACATACATAAACGAACAAAAGGTGGCCACACTTGCCAAAGCTGCAATCTTAGCAGATGAATATGCATTAACCCACAAAGCATCATTTTTAGTTCCCACTGAAAAGTCGAAGCCTGTACAACCAACCCAGAATCTGGTTATGAAAGCTAACAGTTCAAAAGAAACTCGAGAATGTTTCTATTGCCATAAAACAGGGCATGTTATAGCTGACTGCTTGGCTTTGAAAAGAAAAACTTTGCTAAGTGAGAAGCAGGCTAAAGGTGTTGCTTTTCTTAAAACGTGTAAACCTGAGGGAGGTCAAGGTAGCACTGTGGACCCTGTTTTCAAACCCTTCATTTTTGATGGGTATGTGTCTCTAACTGGAGCTCAAGAAAACTGTCAGGCAGTGTCCATTTTAAGGGATACTGGAGCCTCTCAGTCTCTGATCTTAGCGAGTGCACTTCCTTTTTCAGAAAAATCTGCATGCAACTATAATGTTGTTATTCAGGGTATCGAGATGGGTTACAGTCCCAGACCTGTACACTTGGTACATATAAAGTCTAAACTTGTAAATGGTGTCTACCCTATTGCAGTTTGTCCGTCTCTGCCAATAAGAGGTGTTGTCCTTATTATGGGCAATGATGTAGCTGGAGGAAAGGTAACCCCAGTTTAGAAGTACTGGATAACCCCATGAGCAAAGACCTTTCTGAAACAATTACTCAGTCTACTCTGTATCCCTCTTGCGTGGTGACTCGTGCCCAGTCACAAAAAGCTCCTGAACTAACACTTTCAGATACTCTGTTTGGTTCTATTCTTGCAGACAATGAAGTCCTTGACAGTAAACCTTGGGAAGCCGGATGTGGTCACCCTCATGAGACGCTTGAGAGTTCAAAACCAGAGGTTTTAAAACCTGAAGGTGCATTGCCTATCACACATAAGCAACTTCAAGCTGCGCAGAAAGAGGATCCAACATTACGCTCTTGTTTCTCAAGTATGGTAAGTGCTGACATAAACCAGGATAGAAGGGGAAAATATATTCTAGAGCACGACATATTAATGAGAAGTTGGTCCCCCCAAAAGGCACAGGGAGCGGACTGGAGTGTGGTAAAGCAAATTGTTGTCCCTTCCGTTTACAGACAGAGGGTGTTAGCCTTAGCACATGAAGGTCAGTGGTCAGGACATTTAGGAATCAACAAAACATATAAACTCATCTTAAAACATTTCTTTTGGCCAGGATTAAAAAGAGATGTATCCCAGTTTTGTCACAGTTGTCATGTTTGTCAACTAGTTGGGAAGCCAAACCAATCACCACCCCCTGCCCCCTTACAGCCCATTCCTATCACGGAACAACCATTCGAGCGCATTATAATTGACTGCGTAGGCCCCTTACCTAAAACAAAAAGTGGAAACCAATACTTACTGACTGTTATGTGTGCAGCAACCCAATTTCCGGAAGCTGTGCCATTACGCAAAATAACTGCAACCTCTGTTGTGAAGACACTAACAAATTTCTTTTCAGTATTTGGACTTCCAAAAGTCATACAGACTGACCAAGGCACTAACTTTCAGTCCAAACTCTTTAAGCAAGTACTAAAAACACTAAATGTGAAACATAGTGTATCCAGTGCCTATCACCCAGAGTCTCAAGGAGCACTTGAACGTTGGCATCAAACGTTAAAATCCATGCTAAAGAGATACTGTTTTGAATCTGAAAAGAGTTGGGATGAAGGTATCCCTTTTCTTCTGTTTGCTGCACGTGAGGCTGTACAAGAGTCACTTGGCTTTAGTCCTGCAGAATTAGTGTTTGGACACACTCCCGTGGACCACTAAGAGCTTTAAAAGAGCAGTTTTTACAAAGTACTGATCTTTCTCATCAGAAACTTGCTGATTATGTGCAACAGTTTCGTGACCGGCTAGCTCATGCTAATGCAATTGCTAAAGAATGCTTAGCCAAAACTCAGAGCTCAATGAAAAGAAGGCACGATCGGTCCAGTGTAAAAAGAGAGTTTCAAATTGGTGATGAAGTGCTTGTATTACTACCAGTACCCGGTTCTGCACTCTCAACCAAATACACTGGTCCTTATAAAATCATTGGGCGCCTGAATAATTACAACTATATCTTGGAAACTCCGGATAGGCGGCGTAAGTCTAGAGCATGTCACATCAACATGTTAAAACTCTATCATCCCAGGAAATCGATCATGTCACCAGCAGTGGAACCATCACCAGTTATAATCGTCCAGGTGGAAGCATTAGTTGAATCTGAGTTACCCAGTGAGGAAGAGGATCTACAACTGTCAATTCCTCTATATCCAAATGCTCGTCTTGCGAATTCAGAAATGCTGAAGGTTTTACCAAGTAGGCTTGACCATCTGTCACCTACCCAGCAAGCTGATTTGTTAACCTTAATCCAGGACTTTAAGGATCTTTTTAATGATGTGCCCACACAAACACATGTATTAAAACATGACATTGTGATGAAGACTGATAAACCTATAAAACAACATCCGTACCGTGTTAACCCAGCAAAAAGAGAACTCATGAGACAGGAAACTGATTATCTATTACAACATGGTTTAGCTAAACCCAGTTCGAGTGCATGGAGCTCCCCATGCTTATTAGGTGAGAAACCGGATGGTTCTCCCCGTTTTATCACAGACTATCGTAAGGTGAACGCCATCACTGTGGCAGATTCTTTTCCGTTACCTCGTATGGAAGACTGTGTAGATGAGGTAGGCAACGCCCGCTATGTGACTAAGTTAGACTTATTGAAAGGCTATTGGCAAGTGCCACTGACGGAACATGCCTCCGACATCTCAGCTTTTGTAACTCCTGACAGATTTTTACAGTATACAGTTATGGCCTTTGGCATGTGCAATGCTCCTGCCACTTTTCAGCGCCTAATAAATCTTGTCCTTGCTGACGTTCCGAACTGTAGTGCTTATCTAGATGATCTTGTTGTGTATACTTCTACATGGGAAGAACACATCAAGAACTTACAACAAGTATTTACTAAACTGAAAAGTGCCTCACTCACGCTCAATCTTGCAAAATGCGAGTTTGGCAAAGCAACCATTACTTACTTGGGTAAGCAGGTAGGACAGGGAAAAGTGAAACCTGTTGGAGAAAAAGTGTCTGCCATTGTTGATTATCCCATTCCAACAACTCGACGTGAGCTACGGCGGTTCTTAGGAATGGCTGGTTACTATCGTAACTTTTGCAGAAACTTTTCTACCATTGTACAACCATTAACCTCTTTACTCAGTCCAAAAGTAATCTTTACCTGGTCCCCTGAATGTCAGGCTGCTTTTGACAGTATCAAATCTTTGCTTTGTCACGCTCCAGTTCTTGCTGCCCCTGATATAACTCGCCCTTTCAAATTGGAAGTGGATGCCAGTGCAGTGGGAGTTGGTGCTGTGCTCTTACAGGAGGATGTTCAAAGGATTGATCACCCTGTTGCATATTTCTCCCGTAAGTTCAACAAACACCAAGACAATTATTCTGTGATTGAGAAAGAAACTCTAGCATTATTATTAGCACTACAGCACTTTGAAGTATATGTTGGCTCCTCTCGCTCACCGGTTATTGTTTACACGGATCACAACCCCCTAACATTCCTTTCCAGAATGTATAACCACAACCAGCGCCTCATGAGGTGGGCCCTGATGGCTCAGGATTTCAACTTGGATATTCGGCACAAGAAGGGAACTGAAAATGTTATGGCAGATGCACTGTCTAGAATATGAATATTTATTGAATTCAAACCCTGCTGGTCTGCATTTTATGGGGTGGGGTGTTACGGCCCTAGGCCTCTTGGTTGTCTCTTTCAGGTACATTCCTTATGTAGATCTGCTGTGTCAACACTCCTCCCTGATTGGTGGTTCACCAAAACTACTGTGACCAGCCCATCACCAGCTGCGTATATCAAGATCTCCACCTCCGTCGTCCTATTGGTCCGGCCTACAGGCATTCTCCACTCACCTGTCAAGAACAATCTCCACACTGGTTTAAAAACCCTGCCAATCAGTCATTCTGGGCGGCTGCAGCGTAGAGAGCAGCGCGCCTCTGGGTTGGTTGTTGGCTCGATTGAGGGTTTGTTTAGTTCTGAGCTGTGAGGTCTTTGTTTAGCTCTAGCGCCTGACCTCAGTAACAAATCGAAGCTTGATGTGCTTGAAAAGCCTAGAATGGGTTTTCTTTGATTATTTTAGTAAGACAGGATTGTCTATCTGACCTTAGGTTATAGGGATGCCCCATTGTACTGATGTTGCACTAACTTTGATAGGTTGTTTTGTTGTTTTGTTTCTTGGATGTGCTGTTAACTTTGTACTTTAATTTTTATGGAAACTCGTTTATTCAGGGTCTTGTTTTCTGTAAGCATCCTATTCCTTAGTTCCCCTGACATACTGTTATTTAGTTGTATATTGTACATTTAACCCCTATTGTTTACTTTACAAATAAATAATCTAAATATTAGAGTTTGTTTTCCCATTCTTATGTTACTCCCTTTTCCAACGAGCCAGGGTTGTAACAATCGCACAAGCTTATTTTCGGTCTCTCCTGAGTGTATTTAGGCTAAATAAGAAGGCAGTTACAGTTTTATTTGAGTTTGGTGCAGAAATTGTTAAATACAAGCTTTGCTTCAAAACAGCATTTTCTTGCTGAGAAAAGGCGATTGCGAGAATTAACGGATGCTTGAATTACATGCATTTACTGTCTTTTAAGGAAACATCCCACAAGCTTGTTTTTTTGTTCTGCTGAGTGTATTTAGGCTAAATAAGAAGGCAGACACACTTTTATTTGAGTTTGGTGCAGAAATTGTTAAATACAAGCTTGGCTTCAAAACCGCATTTTCTCGCTGAGAAAAGGCGATTGCGAGCATAAAGGGATGCTTGAATTACATGCATTTACTATCTTTTAAGGAAACATCCCAAAAGCTTATTTTTAGTCTCTCCTGAGTGTATTTAGGCCAAATAAGAAGGCAGTTACAGTTTTATTTGAGTCGTTCAGAAACTGTTAAATACAAGCTTGGCTTCAAAACAGCATTTTCTCGCTGAGAAAAGGCGATATCGAGCATAAAAGAATGATGGAGTTACAGTTTTTTAAGGAAACATCCCACAAGCTTATTTTCAGTCTCTCCTGAGTGTATTTAGGCTAAATAAGAAGGCAGTTACAGTTTTATTTGAGTCGTTAAGAAATTGTTAAATACAAGTTTGGCTTCAAAACAGTATTTTCTGACTGAGAAAAGGCGATTGCGAGAATAAAAGGAAGCTTGAATTACATGCATTTACTATCTTTTAAGGAAACCTCCCAAAAGCTTATTTTTAGTCTCTCCTGAGTGTATTTAGGCCAAATAAGAAGGCAGTTACAGTTTTATTTGAGTCGTTCAGAAACATTTAAATACAAGCTTGGCTTCAAAACAGCATTTTCTCACTGAGAAAAGGCGATTGCGAGCATAAAAGGATGCTTGAATTACATGCATTTACTATCTTTTAAGGAAACTTCCCACAAGCTTATTTTCAGTCTCTCCTGAGTGGATTTAGCCCAAATAAGAAGGCAGACAAAGTTTTATTTGAGTTTGGTGCAGAAATTGTTAAATACAAGCTTTGCTTCAAAACAACATTTTCTCGCTGAGAAAAGGCGATTGCGAGCATAAAAGGATGCTTGAATTACATGCATTTACTGTCTTTTAAGGAAACATCCCACAAGATTGTTTATATTTTCTGCTGAGTGGATGTAGGCTAAATAAGAAGGCAGACACAGTTTTATTTGAGTTTGGTGCAGAAATTGTTCAATACAAGCTTTGCTTCAAAACAGCATTTCCTCGCTGAGAAAAGGCGATTGCGAGAATAAAAGGATGCTGGAGTTACTGTCTTTTAAGAAAACATCCCACAAGCTTATTTTCAGTCTCTCCTGAGTGGACATTCTACTCTTTCGGCTTTTCCCATCAGGGGTCGCCACAGCGAATCATCCTTTTCCACTTTACTCTATCCTGAGCATCTTCCTCTCTGACACCAGCTAACCTCATGTCCTCTGTTAGGACATCCATATATCTCCTCCTCGGTCGTCCTCTCGCCCTCTTGCCTGGCAGCTCCATCTCCAACATCCTTCTACCAATATAATCACTATCCCTCATCTGCACATGTCCAAACCATCTCAATCTGGCCTCTCTGACTTTGTTGCTAACACAGGCAACGTGCGCTGTCCCTCTGATGAACTCGTTCCTAATTCTGTCCAACCTTGTCACTCCTAAGGAGAACCTCAACATCTTCATCTCTGCTGCTTCCATCTTTGCCTCTTGTCTCTTTCTCACTGCTACTGTCTCTAACCCATAGAGCAGAGCTGGTCTCACCACTGTCCTGTACACCTTTCCTTTGAGTCTTGCTGACACTCTTCTGTCACACAACACTCCTGACACTTTCCTCCACCCATTCCAACCTGCCTGCACTCGCCTCTTCACCTCTTTTCCACACTCTCCATCACACTGAACTGATGACCCCAAGTACTTAAACTCCTGCACCTTCTTCACCTCAGCCCCTGTAACCTCACACTTCTACCTGGATCCCTCTCGTTTACACACATGTATTCTGTCTTACTACGACTGACTTTCATACCTCTTCTTTCCAGAGCAAACCTCCACCTCTCCAGCTGTTCCTCCACCTGCTCTCTACTCTCACTGCAAATCACAATGTCATCTGCAAACATCATTGTCCAGGGAGATTTCTGTCTGACCTCGTCTGTCAACCTGTCCATCAGCATAGCAAACAAGAAGGGACTCAAAGCCGATCCTTGGTGTAGTCCCACCTCTACCTTGAACTCCTCTGTCTGACCTACGGCACATCTCACCACCGTCATGCTTCTCTCATACATGTCCTGAACTACTCTGACGTACTTCTCTGCCACTCCCGACATCCTTATACAGTACCACAGCTCCTCCCTCGGCACCCTGTCATACGCCTTCTCTAAATCCACAAAGACACAATGCAGCTCCTTCTGACCATCTCTGTATATTTCCATCAACAACCTCAAAGCGAAAATGGCATCAGTGGTGCTCTTACGGGGCATGAAACCATAATGCTGCTCACAAATCTCCACCTCCTTCCTAAGCCTGGCCTCCACTACTCTTTCCCACAGCTTCATTGTGTGGCTCATCAGCTTTATCCCTCTGTAGTTGCTACAGTTCTGCGTGTCACCCTTGTTCTTAAAGATCGGCACCAGAACGCTTCTCCTCCATTCCTCAGGCATCTTCTCACTCTCTAAAATCCTGTTAAACAGACCTGTCAGAAACTTCACTGCTGTCTCTCCTAGACACTTCCACACCTCCACAGGTATGTCATCAGGACCTACAGCCTTTCCGCTCTTCATCCTTTTCAGAGCCTTCCTCACCTCATCCTTTCTAATCTGTCCTATTTCCTGCTCCACAACATCCACATCTTCCTCCCTTCTTTCCCTGTCATTTTCCTCATTCATCAGCTGCTCGAATACTCCTTCCATCTTCTCTGCACACTCTCCTGGCTTGTTAGCACCTTTCCATTTCTGTCTTTAATCACCCTTACCTGTTGCACATCTTTCCCATCTCTATCTCTCTGTCTGGCTATCCTGTACAAGTCCTTCTCTCCTTCCTTCGTGTCTAGCCTGTCATACAGCTCATCGTAAGCTTTCTGTTTGGCCTTTGCCACCTCCCTCTTCACTCTGTGCTGCACTTCCTTGTACTCCTGTCTACTTTCCTCAGTCCTTTCTACATCCCACTTCCTTTTAGCTAACCTCTTCCTCTGGATGCAGTCCTGTACTTCCTCATTCCACCACCAAGTGTCTTTATCATCTTTCCTCTTACCAGATGACACACCAAGCACCTTCCTACCTGTTTCCCTGATTACCTCTGCTGTAGTTTCCCAATCATCTGGAAGCTCTTCCTGACCACCCAAAGCCTGTCTTAACTTCTGCCTGAATTCCTCACAAGTTTCCTCATTCTTTAGCTTCCACCACTTGGTCTTCTTTTCTGACTTTCCTCTCTTCTTCTTCCTGACCACCAGAGTCATCTTACACACCACCATGCGGTGCTGTCTGGCTACACTCTCTCCTACCACCACTTTACAATCACTAACCTCTCTCAAGTGACCTCGTCTACATAGGATGTAGTCCACCTGTGTACTCCTACCTCCACTCTTGTATGTCACTCTATGTTCCTCTCTCTTCTGGAAGTAAGTGTTAACTACAGCCATTTCCATCCTCTTAGCAAAGTCCACTACCCATCTGTCCTTCTGGATTCCTGTCCTTTACACCAAACCTGCCCATTACCTCCTCATCACCTCTTTTCCCCTCACCAACATGCCCATTGAAGTCTGCTCCAACAACTACTCTCTCTCCTCTAGGGATACTCTCTACAACCTCATCAAACTCACTCCAGAATCTCTCTTTCTCTTCTAACTCACAGCCAACTTGTGGAGCATACCCACTGACTATGTTCACCATCACGCCTTCGATTTCTAGCTTTAGGCTAATCACCCTGTCTGAGACTCTTTTCACCTCTAGAACATTGTTCACAAACTCCCCCTTCAGGATCACTCCTACTCCGTTTCTCTTCCTATCCACACCATGGTAGAACAGTTTGTATCCTCCTCCAATACTACGTGCTTTGCTGCCTTTCCACCTCGTCTCTTGCAAACACAGTACATCTACCTTCCTTCTCTCCATCATGTCTGCCAGCTCTCTACCTTTCCCTGTCATTGTGCCAACGTTAAGAGTCCCTACTCTCAAATCTAAGCTCCTGCCTTTCCCCTTCTCTCTCTGACCACGCACCCTTCTGCCTCCTCTCCTTCTTCGACCAACAGTAGTCCAATTTCCACCGGCACCCTGTAGGTTAACAGCACCGGTGGCGGTCGTTGTTAACCCGGGCCTCGACCGATCCGGTATGAAAGTGGTATGGATGACTCGCATGATTGTACTTGGCAAAATTTTACGCCGGATGCCCTTCCTGACGCAACCCTCTCTATTTATCCGGGCTTGGGACCGGCACAGAAGTTACTGGCTTGCAACCCCTGTGGCTAGATTCAGTCTCTCCTGAGTGGATTTAGGCTAAATTAGAAGGCAGACACAGTTTTATTTGAGTTTGGTGCAGAAATTGTTCAATACAAGCTTGGCTTCAAAACAGCATTTTCTCGCTGAGAAAAGGCGATTTGCAGCATAAAGGATCCTTGAATTACATGCATTTACTGTCTTTTAAGGAAACATCCCACAAGCTTATTTTCAGTCTCTCCTGAGTGGATTTAGGCTAAATTAGAAGGCAGACACAATTTTATTTGAGTTTGGTGCAGAAATTGTTAAATACAAGCTTGGCTTCAAAACAGCATTTTCTCGCTGAGAAAAGGCGAATGCGAGCATAAAGGGATGCTTGAATTACATGCATTTACTGTCTTTTAAGGAAACATCCCACAAGCTTGTTTATATGTTCGGCTGAGTGGATTTAGGCTAAATTAGAAGGCAGACACAGTTTTATTTGAGTTTGGTGCAGAAATTGTTAAATACAAGCTTGGTTTCAAAACAGCATTTTCTCGCTGAGAAAAGGCGAATGCGAGCATAAAAGGATCCTTGAATTACATGCATTTACTGTCTTTTAAGGAAACATCCCACAAGCTTGTTTATATGTTCTACTGAGTGGATTTAGGCTAAATTAGAAGGCAGACACAATTTTATTTGAGTTTGGTGCAGAAATTGTTAAATACAAGCTTGGCTTCAAAACAGCATTTTCTCGCTGAGAAAAGGCGATTCATGAGCGATGCTTGAATTATATGCATTTACTGTCTTTTAAGGAAACATCCACAAGCTTATTTTCAGTCTCTCCTGAGTGGATTTAGGCTAAATTAGAAGGCAGACACAGTTTTATTTGAGTTTGGTGCAGAAATTGTTAAATACAAGCTTGGCTTCAAAACAGCATTTTCTCGCTGAGAAAAGGCGAATCGAGTATAAAAGGATGCTTGAATTACATGCATTTACTGTCTTTTAAGGAAACATCCACAAGCTTGTTTATATGTTCTACTGAGTGGATTTAGGCTAAATTAGAAGGCAGACACAGTTTTATTTTAGTTTGGTGCAGAAATTGTTAAATACAAGCTTGGCTTCAAAACAGCATTTTCTCGCTGAGAAAAGGCGATTGCGAGCATAAAAGAATCCTTGAATTACATGCATTTACTGTCTTTTAAGGAAACACCCCACAAGCTTATTTTCAGTCTCTCCTGAGTGGATTTAGGCTAAATTAGATGGCAGACACAGTTTTATTTGAGTTTGGTGCAGAAATTGTTAAATACAAGCTTGGCTTCAAAACAGCATTTTTCGCTGAGAAAAGGCGAATCTGAGCATAAAAGGATGCTTGAATTACATGCATTTACTGTCTTTTAAGGAAACATCCACAAGCTTGTTTATATGTTCTGCTGAGTGTATTTAGGCTAAATAAGAAGGCAGACGCAGTTTTATTGGAGTTTAGTGCCGAAATTGTTAAATACAAGCTTGGTTTCAAAACAGCATTTTCTCGCTGAGAAAAGCGAATCTGAGCATAAAAGGATGCTTGAATTACATGCATTTACTGTCTTTTAAGGAAACATCCCACAAGCTTGTTTATATGTTCTGCTGAGTGGATTTAGGCTAAATTAGAAGGCAGACACAGTTTTATTTGAGTTTGGTGCAGAAATTGTTAAATACAAGCTTTGCTTCAAAACAGCATTTTCTCGCTGAGAAAAGGCGATTATGTTTGAGCATAAACGGATGCTTGAATTACATGCATTTACTGTCTTTTAAGGAAACATCCCACAATCTTGTTTATATGTTCTGCTGAGTGTATTTAGGCTAAATAAGAAGGCAGACGCAGTTTTATTGGAGTTTAGTGCAGAAATTGTTAAATACAAGCTTTGCTTCAAAACAGAATTTCCTCGCTGAGAAAAGGCGATTGCGAGCATAAAAGGATGCTGGAGTTACTGTCTTTTAAGGAAACATCCCACAAGCTTATTTTCAGTGTCTTCTGAGTGTATTTAGCCCAAATAAGAAGGCAGACACAGTTTTATTTGAGTTTGGTGCAGAAATTGTTAAATACAAGCTTTGCTTCAAAACAGCATTTTCTCGCTGAGAAAAGGCGATTATGAGCATAAAGGATGCTTGAATTACATGCATGTACTGTCTTATAAGGAAACATCGCACAAGCTTATTTTTAGTCTCTCCTGAGTGTATTTAGGCCAAATAAGAAGGCAGTTACAGTTTTATTTGAGTCGTTCAGAAACTGTTAAATACAAGCTTGGCTTCAAAACAGCATTTTCTCACTGAGAAAAGGCGATTTGCAGCATAAAAGGATGCTTGAATTACATGCATTTACTATCTTTTAAGGAAACATCCCACAAGCTTATTTTCAGTCTCTACTGAGTGTATTTAGCCCAAATAAGAAGGCAGAGACAGTTTTATTTGAGTTTGGTGCAGAAATTGTTAAATACAAGCTTTGCTTCAAAACAGCATTTTCTTGCTGAGAAAAGGCGATTGCGAGAATAAAAGGATGCTCGAATTACATGCATTTACTGTCTTTTAAGGAAACATCCCACAAGCTTCTTTATATGTTCTGCTGAGTGGATTTAGGCTAACTAAGAAGGCAGACACAGTTTTATTTGAGTTTGGTGCAGAAATTGTTCAATACAAGCTTGGCTTTAAAACAGCATTTACTCGCTGAGAAAATGCGATTGCGAGCATAAAAGGATGCTTGAATTACATGCATTTACTGTCTTTTAAGGAAACATCCACAAGCTTATTTTCAGTTTCTCCTGAGTGTATTTAGGCCAAATAAGAAGGCAGTTACAGTTTTATTTGAGTCGTGCAGAAATTGTTAAATACAAGCTTTGCTTAAAAACAGCATTTTCTCGCTGAGAAAAGGCGATTGCGAGCATAAACGGATGCTTGAATTACATGCATTTACTGTCTTTTAAGGAAACATCCCACAATCTTGTTTATATGTTCTGCTGAGTGTATTTAGGCTAAATAAGAAGGCAGACGCAGTTTTATTGGAGTTTAGTGCAGAAATTGTTAAATATAAGCTTTGCTTCAAAACAGCATTTCCTCGCTGAGAAAAGGCGATTGCGAGCATAAAAAGATGCTGGAGTTACTGTCTTTTAAGGAAACATCCCACAAGCTTATTTTCAGTGTCTTCTGAGTGTATTTAGGCCAAATAAGAAGGCAGACACAGTTTTATTTGAGTTTGGTGCAGAAACTGTTAAATACAAACTTGCTTCAAAACAGCATTTTCTCGCTGAGAAAAGGCGATTGCGAGCATAAAAGGATGCTTGAATTACATGCATTTACTGTCTTATAAGGAAACATCGCACAAGCTTATTTTTAGTCTCTCCTGAGTGTATTTAGGCCAAATAAGAAGGCAGTTACAGTTTTATTTGAGTTTGGTGCAGAAATTGTTCAATACAAGCTTTGCTTCAAAACAGCATTTACTCGCTGAGAAAAGGCGATTGCGAGCATGAGGATGCTGGAGTTACTGTCTTTTAAGGAAACATCCCACAAGCTTATTTTCAGTCTCTCCTGAGTGGATTTAGGCTAAAAAGAAGGCAGACACAGTTTTATTTGAGTTTGGTGCAGAAATTGTTAAATACAAGCTTTGCTTCAAAACAGCATTTTCTCGCTGAGAAAAGGCGATTGCGAGCATAAACGGATGCTTGAATTACATGCATTTACTGTCTTTTAAGGAAACATCCCACAATCTTGTTTATATGTTCTGCTGAGTGTATTTAGGCTAAATAAGAAGGCAGACGCAGTTTTATTGGAGTTTAGTGCAGAAATTGTTAAATACAAGCTTTGCTTCAAAACAGCATTTCCTCGCTGAGAAAAGGCGATTGCGAGCATAAAAGGATGCTGGAGTTACTGTCTTTTAAGGAAACATCCCACAAGCTTATTTTCAGTGTCTTCTGAGTGTATTTAGCCCAAATAAGAAGGCAGACACAGTTTTATTTGAGTTTGGTGCAGAAATTGTTAAATACAAGCTTTGCTTCAAAACAGCATTTTCTCGCTGAGAAAAGGCGATTATTGAGCATAAAAGGATGCTTGAATTACATGCATTTACTGTCTTATAAGGAAACATCGCACAAGCTTATTTTTAGTCTCTCCTGAGTGTATTTAGGCCAAATAAGAAGGCAGTTACAGTTTTATTTGAGTCGTTCAGAAACTGTTAAATACAAGCTTGGCTTCAAAACAGCATTTTCTCACTGAGAAAAGGCGATTGCGAGCATAAAAGGATGCTTGAATTACATGCATTTACTGTCTTTTAAGGAAACACCCCACAAGCTTATTTTCAGTCTCTCCTGAGTGGATTTAGGCTAAATTAGAAGGCAGACACAGTTTTATTTGAGTTTGGTGCAGAAACTGTTAAATACAAGCTTGGCTTCAAAACAGCATTTTCTCGCTGAGAAAAGGCGAATGCGAGCATAAAAGGATGCTTGAATTACATGCATTTACTGTCTTTTAAGGAAACATCCCACAAGATTGTTTATATGTTCTGCTGAGTGTATTTAGGCTAAATAAGAAGGCAGACGCAGTTTTATTGGAGTTTAGTGCCGAAATTGTTAAATACAAGCTTGGTTTCAAAACAGCATTTTCTCGCTGAGAAAAGGCGAATGCGAGCATAAAAGGATGCTTGAATTACATGCATTTACTGTCTTTTAAGGAAACATCCCACAAGCTTGTTTATATGTTCTGCTGAGTGGATTTAGGCTAAATTAGAAGGCAGACACAGTTTTATTTGAGTTTGGTGCAGAAATTGTTAAATACAAGCTTTGCTTCAAAACAGCATTTTCTCGCTGAGAAAAGGCGATTGCGAGCATAAACGGATGCTTGAATTACATGCATTTACTGTCTTTTAAGGAAACATCCCACAATCTTGTTTATATGTTCTGCTGAGTGTATTTAGGCTAAATAAGAAGGCAGACGCAGTTTTATTGGAGTTTAGTGCAGAAATTGTTAAATACAAGCTTTGCTTCAAAACAGCATTTCCTCGCTGAGAAAAGGCGATTGCGAGCATAAAAGGATGCTGGAGTTACTGTCTTTTAAGGAAACATCCCACAAGCTTATTTTCAGTGTCTTCTGAGTGTATTTAGCCCAAATAAGAAGGCAGACACAGTTTTATTTGAGTTTGGTGCAGAAATTGTTAAATACAAGCTTTGCTTCAAAACAGCATTTTCTCGCTGAGAAAAGGCGATTATGAGCATAAAAGGATGCTTGAATTACATGCATTTACTGTCTTATAAGGAAACATCGCACAAGCTTATTTTTAGTCTCTCCTGAGTGTATTTAGGCCAAATAAGAAGGCAGTTACAGTTTTATTTGAGTCGTTCAGAAACTGTTAAATACAAGCTTGGTTTCAAAACAGCATTTTCTCACTGAGAAAAGGCGATTTTGAGCATAAAAGGATGCTTGAATTACATGCATTTACTATCTTTTAAGGAAACATCCCACAAGCTTATTTTCAGTCTCTACTGAGTGTATTTAGCCCAAATAAGAAGGCAGAGACAGTTTTATTTGAGTTTGGTGCAGAAATTGTTAAATACAAGCTTTGCTTCAAAACAGCATTTTCTTGCTGAGAAAAGGCGATTGCGAGAATAAACGGATGCTCGAATTACATGCATTTACTGTCTTTTAAGGAAACATCCCACAAGCTTCTTTATATGTTCTGCTGAGTGGATTTAGGCTAACTAAGAAGGCAGACACAGTTTTATTTGAGTTTGGTGCAGAAATTGTTAAATACAAGCTTGGCTTTAAAACAGCATTTACTCGCTGAGAAAATGCGATTGCGAGCATAAAAGGATGCTTGAATTACATGCATTTACTGTCTTTTAAGGAAACATCCCACAAGCTTATTTTCAGTTTCTCCTGAGTGTATTTAGGCCAAATAAGAAGGCAGTTACAGTTTTATTTGAGTCGTGCAGAAATTGTTAAATACAAGCTTTGCTTAAAAACAGCATTTTCTCGCTGAGAAAAGGCGATTCGAGCATAAACGGATGCTTGAATTACATGCATTTACTGTCTTTTAAGGAAACATCCCACAATCTTGTTTATATGTTCTGCTGAGTGTATTTAGGCTAAATAAGAAGGCAGACGCAGTTTTATTGGAGTTTAGTGCAGAAATTGTTAAATACAAGCTTTGCTTCAAAACAGCATTTCCTCGCTGAGAAAAGGCGATTATGAGCATAAAAGGATGCTTGAATTACATGCATTTACTGTCTTATAAGGAAACATCGCACAAGCTTGTTTTTAGTCTCTCCTGAGTGTATTTAGGCCAAATAAGAAGGCAGTTACAGTTTTATTTGAGTTTGGTGCAGAAATTGTTCAATACAAGCTTTGCTTCAAAACAGCATTTACTCGCTGAGAAAAGGCGATTGCGAGCATGAGGATGCTGGAGTTACTGTCTTTTAAGGAAACATCCCACAAGCTTATTTTCAGTCTCTCCTGAGTGGATTTAGGCTAAATAAGAAGGCAGACACAGTTTTATTTGAGTTTGGTGCAGAAATTGTTAAATAAAAGCTTGGCTTCAAAACAGCATTTTCTCGCTGAGAAAAGGCGATTGCGAGCATAAAAGGATGCTTGAATTATTGCATTTACTGTCTTTTAAGGAAACATCCCACAAGCTTATTTTCAGTCTCTTCTGGGTGGATTTAGGCTAAATAAGAAGGCAGACGCAGTTTTATTGGAGTTTAGTGCAGAAATTGTTAAATACAAGCTTGGCTTCAAAACAGCATTTTCTCGCTGAGAAAAGGCGATTGCGAGCATAAAAGGATGCTTGAATTACATGCATTTACTATCTTTTAAGGAAACCTCCCAAAAGCTTATTTTTAGTCTCTCCTGAGTGTATTTAGGCCAAATAAGAAGGCAGTTACAGTTTTATTTGAGTCGTTCAGAAACTGTTAAATACAAGCTTGGCTTCAAAACAGCATTTTCTCACTGAGAAAAGGCGATTGCGAGCATAAAAGGATGCTTGAATTACATGCATTTACTATCTTTTAAGGAAACATCCCACAAGCTTCTTTATATGTTCTGCTGAGTGGATTTAGGCTAACTAAGAAGGCAGACACAGTTTTATTTGAGTTTGGTGCAGAAATTGTTCAATACAAGCTTTGCTTCAAAACAACATTTTCTCGCTGAGAAAAGGCGATTGCGAGCATAAAAGGATGCTTGAATTACATGCATTTACTGTCTTTTAAGGAAACATCCCACAAGATTATTTTCAGTTTCTCCTGAGTGTATTTAGGCCAAATAAGAAGGCAGTTACAGTTTTATTTGAGTCGTGCAGAAATTGTTAAATACAAGCTTTTGCTTCAAAACAGCATTTTCTCGCTGAGAAAAGGCGATTGCGAGCATAAACGGATGCTTGAATTACATGCATTTACTGTCTTTTAAGGAAACATCCCACAATCTTGTTTATATGTTCTGCTGAGTTTATTTAGGCTAAATAAGAAGGCAGACGCAGTATTATTGGAGTTTAGTGCAGAAATTGTTAAATACAAGCTTTGCTTCAAAACAGCATTTCCTCGCTGAGAAAAGGCGATTGCGAGCATGAAAGGATGCTGGAGTTACTGTCTTTTAAGGAAACATCCCACAAGCTCATTTTCAGTGTCTTCTGAGTGTATTTAGGCTAAATAAGAAGGCAGTTACAGTTTTATTTGAGTTTGGTGCAGAAATTGTTAAATACAAGCTTTGCTTCAAAACAGCATTTTCTCGCTGAGAAAAGGCGATTAAGTAGAATTAACGGATGCTTGAATTACATGCATTTACTGTCTTTTAAGGAAACATCCCACAAGCTTGTTTTTTTGTTCTGCTGAGTGTATTTAGGCTAAATAAGAAGGCAGACACAGTTTTATTTGAGTTTGGTGCAGAAATTGTTAAATACAAGCTTGGCTTCAAAACAACATTTTCTCGCTGTGAAAAGGCGATTACGAGCATAAAAGGATGCTTGAATTACATGCATTTACTGTCTTTTAAGGAAACATCCACAATCTTGTTTATATGTTCTGCTGAGTGGATTTAGGCTAAATAAGAAGGCAGACACAGTTTTATTTGAGTCGTTCAGAAACTGTTAAATACAAGCTTGGCTTCAAAACAGCATTTTCTCACTGAGAAAAGGCGATTATGAGCATAAAAGGATGCTTGAATTACATGCATTTACTATCTTTTAAGGAAACATCCCACAAGCTTATTTTCAGTCTCTCCTTAGTGTATTTAGCCCAAATAAGAAGGCAGACACAGTTTTATTTGAGTTTGGTGCAGAAATTGTTAAATACAAGCTTTGCTTCAAAACAGCATTTTCTTGCTGAGAAAAGGCAATTGCGAGAATAAACGGATGCTCGAATTACATGCATTTACTGTCTTTTAAGGAAACATCCCACAAGCTTGTTTATATGTTCTGCTGAGTGTATTTAGGCTAAATAAGAAGGCAGACACAGTTTTATTTGAGTTTGGTGCAGAAATTGTTAAATACAAGCTTTGCTTCAAAACAACATTTTCTCGCTGAGAAAAGGCGATTGCGAGCATAAAAGGATGCTTGAATTACATGCATTTACAGTTTTTTAAGGAAACATCCCACAAGCTTATTTTCAGTCTCTCCTGAGTGTATTTAGGCTAAATAAGAAGGCAGTTACAGTTTTATTTGAGTCGTTAAGAAATTGTTAAATACAAGTTTGGCTTCAAAACAGTATTTTCTGACTGAGAAAAGGCGATTGCGAGAATAAAAGGATGCTTGAATTACATGCATTTACTATCTTTTAAGGAAACCTCCCAAAAGCTTATTTTTAGTCTCTCCTGAGTGTATTTAGGCCAAATAAGAAGGCAGTTACAGTTTTATTTGAGTCGTTCAGAAACATTTAAATACAAGCTTGGCTTCAAAACAGCATTTTCTCACTGAGAAAAGGCGATTGCGAGCATAAAAGGATGCTGGAGTTACATGCATTTACTGTCTTTTAAGGAAAGATCCCACAAGCTTGTTTATATGTTCTGCTGAGTGGATGTAGGCTAAATAAGAAGGCAGACACACTTTTATTTGAGTTTGGTGCAGAAATTGTTCAATACAAGCTTGGCTTCAAAACAGCATTTCCTCGCTGAGAAAATGCGATTGCGAGCATAAAAGGATGCTTGAATTACATGCATTTACTGTCTTTTAAGGAAACATCCCACAAGCTTATTTTCTGTTTCTCCTGAGTGGATTTAGGCTAAATAAGAAGGCAGACACAGTTTTATTTGAGTTTGGTGCAGAAATTGTTAAATACAAGCTTGGCTTCAAAACAGCATTTTCTCGCTGAGAAAAGGAGATTGCGAGCATAAAAGAATGATGGAGTTACAGTCTTTTAAGAAAACATCCCATAAGCTTATTTTCAGTCTCTCCTGAGTGTATTTAGGCTAAATAAGAAGGCAGTTACAGTTTTATTTGAGTCGTGAAGAAATTGTTAAATACAAGCTTTGCTTCAAAACAGCATTTTCTCGCTGAGAAAAGGCGATTGCGAGCATAAAAGGATGCTTGAATTACATGCATTTACTGTCTTTTAAGGAAACATCCCACAAGCTTATTTTCTGTCTCTCCTGAGTGGATTTAGGCTAAATAAGAAGGCAGACACAGTTTTATTTGAGTTTGGTGCAGAAATTGTTAAATACAAGCTTGGCTTCAAAACAGAATTTCCTCGCTGAGAAAAGGCGATTGCGAGCATAAAAGGATGCTGGAGTTACTGTCTTTTAAGGAAGCATCCCACAAGCTTATTTTCTGTCTCTCTTGAGTGGATTTAGGCTAAATAAGAAGGAAGACACAGTTTTATTTGAGTTTGGTGCAGAAATTGTTAAATACAAGCTTGGCTTCAAAACAGCATTTTCTCGCTGAGAAAAGGCGATTATGAAGCATAAAAGAATGATGGAGTTGCAGTTTTTAAGGAAACATCCAACAATCTTATTTTCAGTCTCTCCTGAGTGTATTTAGGCCAAATAAGAAGGCAGTTACAGTTTTGTTTGAGTCGTGAAGAAATTGTTAAATACAAGCTTTGCTTCAAAACAACATTTTCTCGCTGAGAAAAGGCGATTGCGAGCATAAAAGGATGCTTGAATTACATGCATTTACTGTCTTTTAAGGAAACATCCCATAAGCTTATTTTCAGTCTCTCCTGAGTGTATTTAGGCCAAATAAGAAGGCAGACGAAGTTTTTTTTGAGTTTAGTGCAAAAATTGTTAAATACAAGCTTTGCTTCAAAACAGCATTTCCTCGCTGAGAAAAGGCGATTGCGAGCATAAAAAGATGCTGGAGTTACTGTCTTTTAAGGAAACATCCCACAAGCTTATTTTCAGTCTCTCCTGAGTGTATTTAGGCTAAATAAGAAGGAAGACACACTTTTATTTGAGTTTGGTGCAGAAATTGTTAAATACAAGCTTGGCTTCAAAACAACATTTTCTCGCTGAGAAAAGGCGATTATGAGCATAAAAGAATGATGGAGTTACAGTTTTTAAGGAAACATCCAACAAGCTTATTTTCAGTTTCTCCTGAGTGTATTTAGGCCAAATAAGAAGGCAGTTACAGTTTTATTTGAGTCGTGCAGAAATTGTTAAATACAAGCTTTGCTTCAAAACAGCATTTCCTCTCTGAGAAAAGGCGATTGCGAGCATAAACGGATGCTTGAATTACATGCATTTACTGTATTTTAAGGAAACATCCCACAATCTTGTTTATATGGTCTGCTGAGTGTATTTAGGCTAAATAAGAAGGCAGACGCACTTTTATTTGAGTTTCGTGCAGAAATTGTTAAATACAAGCTTTGCTTCAAAACAGCATTTCCTCGCTGAGAAAAGGCGATTGTGAGCATGAAAGGATGCTGGAGTTACTGTCTTTTAAGGAAACATCCCACAAGCTTATTTTCAGTGTCTTCTGAGTGTATTTAGCCCAAATAAGAAGGCAGACACAGTTTTATTTGAGTTTGGTGCAGAAATTGTTAAATACAAACTTGCTTCAAAACAGCATTTTCTCGCTGAGAAAAGCGATTATGAGCATAAAAGGAAGCTTGAATTACATGCATTTACTGTCTTATAAGGAAACATCGCACAAGCTTATTTTCACTCTCTCCTGAGTGTTTTTAGGCTAAATAAGAAGGCAGACGCACTTTTATTTGAGTTTAGTGCAGAAATTGTTAAATACAAGCTTGGCTTCAAAACAGCATTTCCTCGCTGAGAAAAGGCGATTGCGAGCATAAAAGGATGCTTGAATTACATGCATTTACTGTCTTTTAAGGAAGCATCCCACAAGCTTATTTTCTGTCTCTCCTGAGTGGATTTAGGCTAAATAAGAAGGCAGACACAGTTTTATGTGAGTTTGGTGCAGAAATTGTTAAATACAAGCTTGGCTTCAAAACAGAATTTCCTCGCTGAGAAAAGGCGATTGCGAGCATAAAAGGATGCTGGAGTTACTGTCTTTTAAGGAAACATCCCACAAGCTTGTTTTTATGTTCTGCTGAGTGTATTTAGGCTAAATAAGAAGGCAGACACAGTTTTATTTGAGTTTGGTGCAGAAATTGTTAAATACAAGCTTGGCTTCAAAACAGCATTTTCTCGATGAGAAAAGGAGATTGCGAGCATAAAAGAATGATGGAGTTACAGTCTTTTAAGAAAACATCCCATAAGCTTATTTTCAGTCTCTCCTGAGTGTATTTAGGCCAAATAAGAAGGCAGTTACAGTTTTATTTGAGTCGTGCAGAAATTGTTAAATACAAGCTTTGCTTCAAAACAACATTTCCTCGCTGAGAAAAGGCGATTGCGAGCATAAAAGGATGCTTGAATTACATGCATTTACTGTCTTTTAAGGAAACAACCCACAAGCTTGTTTATATGTTCTGCTGAGTGGATTTAGGCTAAATAAGAAGGCAGACACACTTTTATTTGAGTTTGGGGCAGAAATTGTTCAATACAAGCTTGGCTTCAAAACAGCATTTTCTCGCTGAGAAAAGGCGATTGCGAGCATAAAAGGATGCTTGAATTACATGCATTTACTGTCTTTTAAGGAAACATCCCACAAGCTTATTTTCAGTTTCTCCTGAGTGTATTTAGGCCAAATAAGAAGGCAGTTACAGTTTTATTTGAGTCGTGCAGAAATTGTTAAATACAAGCTTTGCTTAAAAACAGCATTTTCTCGCTGAGAAAAGGCGATTGCGAGCATAAACGGATGCTTGAATTACATGCATTTACTGTCTTTTAAGGAAACATCCCACAATCTTGTTTATATGTTCTGCTGAGTGTATTTAGGCTAAATAAGAAGGCAGACGCAGTTTTATTGGAGTTTAGTGCAGAAATTGTTAAATACAAGCTTTGCTTCAAAACAGCATTTCCTCGCTGAGAAAAGGCGATTGCGAGCATAAAAGGATGCTTGAATTACATGCATTTACTGTCTTATAAGGAAACATCGCACAAGCTTGTTTTTAGTCTCTCCTGAGTGTATTTAGGCCAAATAAGAAGGCAGTTACAGTTTTATTTGAGTTTGGTGCAGAAATTGTTCAATACAAGCTTTGCTTCAAAACAGCATTTACTCGCTGAGAAAAGGCGATTGCGAGCATGAGGATGCTGGAGTTACTGTCTTTTAAGGAAACATCCCACAAGCTTATTTTCAGTCTCTCCTGAGTGGATTTAGGCTAAATAAGAAGGCAGACACAGTTTTATTTGAGTTTGGTGCAGAAATTGTTAAATACAAGCTTGGCTTCAAAACAGCATTTTCTCGCTGAGAAAAGGCGATTGCGAGCATAAAAGGATGCTTGAATTATTGCATTTACTGTCTTTTAAGGAAACATCCCACAAGCTTATTTTCAGTCTCTTCTGGGTGGATTTAGGCTAAATAAGAAGGCAGACGCAGTTTTATTGGAGTTTAGTGCAGAAATTGTTAAATACAAGCTTGGCTTCAAAACAGCATTTTCTCGCTGAGAAAAGGCGATTGCGAGCATAAAAGGATGCTTGAATTACATGCATTTACTGTCTTTTAAGGAAACATCCCACAATCTTGTTTATATGTTCTGCTGAGTAGATTTAGGCTAAATAAGAAGGCAGACGCAGTTTTATTTGAGTTTGGTGCAGAAATTGTTAAATACAAGCTTGGCTTCAAAACCGCATTTTCTCGCTGAGAAAAGGCGATTGCGAGCATAAGGGGATGCTTGAATTACATGCATTTACTATCTTTTAAGGAAACCTCCCAAAAGCTTATTTTTAGTCTCTCCTGAGTGTATTTAGGCCAAATAAGAAGGCAGTTACAGTTTTATTTGAGTCGTTCAGAAACTGTTAAATACAAGCTTGGCTTCAAAACAGCATTTTCTCACTGAGAAAAGGCGATTGCGAGCATAAAAGGATGCTTGAATTACATGCATTTACTATCTTTTAAGGAAACATCCCACAAGCTTCTTTATATGTTCTGCTGAGTGGATTTAGGCTAACTAAGAAGGCAGACACAGTTTTATTTGAGTTTGGTGCAGAAATTGTTCAATACAAGCTTGGCTTCAAAACAGCATTTTCTCGCTGAGAAAAGGCGATTGCGAGCATAAAAGGATGCTGGAGTTACTGTCTTTTAAGGAAACATCCCACAAGCTTATTTTCAGTCTCTCCTGAGTGGATTTAGGCTAAAAAGAAGGCAGACACAGTTTTATTTGAGTTTGGTGCAGAAATTGTTAAATACAAGCTTGGCTTCAAAACAGCATTTTCTCGCTGAGAAAAGGCGATATCGAGCATAAAAGAATGATGGAGTTACAGTTTTTTAAGGAAACTTCCCACAAGCTTATTTTCAGTCTCTCCTGAGTGGATTTAGCCCAAATAAGAAGGCAGACACAGTTTTATTTGAGTTTGGTGCAGAAATTGTTCAATACAAGCTTTGCTTCAAAACAACATTTTCTCGCTGAGAAAAGGCGATTGCGAGCATAAAAGGATGCTTGAATTACATGCATTTACTGTCTTTTAAGGAAACATCCCACAAGATTATTTTCAGTTTCTCCTGAGTGTATTTAGGCCAAATAAGAAGGCAGTTACAGTTTTATTTGAGTCGTGCAGAAATTGTTAAATACAAGCTTTGCTTCAAAACAGCATTTTCTCGCTGAGAAAAGGCGATTAAAGAGCATAAACGGATGCTTGAATTACATGCATTTACTGTCTTTTAAGGAAACATCCCACAATCTTGTTTATATGTTCTGCTGAGTTTATTTAGGCTAAATAAGAAGGCAGACGCAGTTTTATTGGAGTTTAGTGCAGAAATTGTTAAATACAAGCTTTGCTTCAAAACAGCATTTCCTCGCTGAGAAAAGGCGATTGCGAGCATGAAAGGATGCTGGAGTTACTGTCTTTTAAGGAAACATCCCACAAGCTCATTTTCAGTGTCTTCTGAGTGTATTTAGGCTAAATAAGAAGGCAGTTACAGTTTTATTTGAGTTTGGTGCAGAAATTGTTAAATACAAGCTTTGCTTCAAAACAGCATTTTCTCGCTGAGAAAAGGCGATTGCGAGAATTAACGGATGCTTGAATTACATGCATTTACTGTCTTTTAAGGAAACATCCCACAAGCTTGTTCTTTTGTTCTGCTGAGTGTATTTAGGCTAAATAAGAAGGCAGACACAGTTTTATTTGAGTTTGGTGCAGAAATTGTTAAATACAAGCTTGGCTTCAAAACAACATTTTCTCGCTGTGAAAAGGCGATTGCGAGCATAAAAGGATGCTTGAATTACATGCATTTACTGTCTTTTAAGGAAACATCCCACAATCTTGTTTATATGTTCTGCTGAGTGGATTTAGGCTAAATAAGAAGGCAGACACAGTTTTATTTGAGTCGTTCAGAAACTGTTAAATACAAGCTTGGCTTCAAAACAGCATTTTCTCACTGAGAAAAGGCGATTGCGAGCATAAAAGGATGCTTGAATTACATGCATTTACTATCTTTTAAGGAAACATCCCACAAGCTTATTTTCAGTCTCTCCTTAGTGTATTTAGCCCAAATAAGAAGGCAGACACAGTTTTATTTGAGTTTGGTGCAGAAATTGTTAAATACAAGCTTTGCTTCAAAACAGCATTTTCTTGCTGAGAAAAGGCAATTGCGAGAATAAACGGATGCTCGAATTACATGCATTTACTGTCTTTTAAGGAAACATCCCACAAGCTTGTTTATATGTTCTGCTGAGTGTATTTAGGCTAAATAAGAAGGCAGACACAGTTTTATTTGAGTTTGGTGCAGAAATTGTTAAATACAAGCTTTGCTTCAAAACAACATTTTCTCGCTGAGAAAAGGCGATTACGAGCATAAAAGGATGCTTGAATTACATGCATTTACAGTTTTTAAGGAAACATCCCACAAGCTTATTTTCAGTCTCTCCTGAGTGTATTTAGGCTAAATAAGAAGGCAGTTACAGTTTTATTTGAGTCGTTAAGAAATTGTTAAATACAAGTTTGGCTTCAAAACAGTATTTTCTGACTGAGAAAAGGCGATTGCGAGAATAAAAGGATGCTTGAATTACATGCATTTACTATCTTTTAAGGAAACCTCCCAAAAGCTTATTTTTAGTCTCTCCTGAGTGTATTTAGGCCAAATAAGAAGGCAGTTACAGTTTTATTTGAGTCGTTCAGAAACATTTAAATACAAGCTTGGCTTCAAAACAGCATTTTCTCACTGAGAAAAGGCGATTATTGAGCATAAAAGGATGCTGGAGTTACATGCATTTACTGTCTTTTAAGGAAAGATCCCACAAGCTTGTTTATATGTTCTGCTGAGTGGATGTAGGCTAAATAAGAAGGCAGACACACTTTTATTTGAGTTTGGTGCAGAAATTGTTCAATACAAGCTTGGCTTCAAAACAGCATTTCCTCGCTGAGAAAATGCGATTGCGAGCATAAAAGGATGCTTGAATTACATGCATTTACTGTCTTTTAAGGAAACATCCACAAGCTTATTTTCTGTTTCTCCTGAGTGGATTTAGGCTAAATAAGAAGGCAGACACAGTTTTATTTGAGTTTGGTGCAGAAATTGTTAAATACAAGCTTGGCTTCAAAACAGCATTTTCTCGCTGAGAAAAGGAGATTGCGAGCATAAAAGAATGATGGAGTTACAGTCTTTTAAGAAAACATCCCATAAGCTTATTTTCAGTCTCTCCTGAGTGTATTTAGGCTAAATAAGAAGGCAGTTACAGTTTTATTTGAGTCGTGAAGAAATTGTTAAATACAAGCTTGGCTTCAAAACAGCATTTTCTCGCTGAGAAAAGGCGATTGCGAGCATAAAAGAATGATGGAGTTGCAGTTTTTTAAGGAAACATCCAACAATCTTATTTTCAGTCTCTCCTGAGTGTATTTAGGCCAAATAAGAAGGCAGTTACAGTTTTGTTTGAGTCGTGAAGAAATTGTTAAATACAAGCTTTGCTTCAAAACAACATTTTCTCGCTGAGAAAAGGCGATTGCGAGCATAAAAGGATGCTTGAATTACATGCATTTACTGTCTTTTAAGGAAACATCCCATAAGCTTATTTTCAGTCTCTCCTGAGTGTATTTAGGCCAAATAAGAAGGCAGACGAAGTTTTTTTTGAGTTTAGTGCAAAAATTGTTAAATACAAGCTTTGCTTCAAAACAGCATTTCCTCGCTGAGAAAAGGCGATTGCGAGCATAAAAAGATGCTGGAGTTACTGTCTTTTAAGGAAACATCCCACAAGCTTATTTTCAGTCTCTCCTGAGTGTATTTAGGCTAAATAAGAAGGAAGACACACTTTTATTTGAGTTTGGTGCAGAAATTGTTAAATACAAGCTTGGCTTCAAAACAACATTTTCTCGCTGAGAAAAGGCGATTGCGAGCATAAAAGAATGATGGAGTTACAGTTTTTTAAGGAAACATCCAACAAGCTTATTTTCAGTTTCTCCTGAGTGTATTTAGGCCAAATAAGAAGGCAGTTACAGTTTTATTTGAGTCGTGCAGAAATTGTTAAATACAAGCTTTGCTTCAAAACAGCATTTCCTCTCTGAGAAAAGGCGATTGCGAGCATAAACGGATGCTTGAATTACATGCATTTACTGTATTTTAAGGAAACATCCCACAATCTTGTTTATATGGTCTGCTGAGTGTATTTAGGCTAAATAAGAAGGCAGACGCAGTTTTATTGGAGTTTAGTGCAGAAATTGTTAAATACAAGCTTTGCTTCAAAACAGCATTTCCTCGCTGAGAAAAGGCGATTGCGAGCATAAAAAGAATGCTGGAGTTACTGTCTTTTAAGGAAACATCCCACAAGCTTATTTTCAGTGTCTTCTGAGTGTATTTAGCCCAAATAAGAGGGCAGACACACTTTTATTTGAGTTTGGTGCAGAAATTGTTAAATACAAGCTTTGCTTCAAAACAGCATTTTCTCGCTGAGAAAAGGCGATTGCGAGCATAAACGGATGCTTGAATTACATGCATTTACTGTCTTTTAAGGAAACATCCCACAATCTTGTTTATATGTTCTGCTGAGTGTATTTAGGCTAAATAAGAAGGCAGACGCAGTTTTATTGGAGTTTAGTGCAGAAATTGTTAAATAAAAGCTTTGCTTCAAAACAGCATTTCCTCGCTCAGAAAAGGCGATTGCGAGCTTGAAAGGATGCTGGAGTTACTGTCTTTTAAGGAAACATCCCACAAGCTTATTTTCAGTGTCTTCTGAGTGTATTTAGCCCAAATAAGAAGGCAGACACAGTTTTATTTGAGTTTGGTGCAGAAATTGTTAAATACAAACTTGCTTCAAAACAGCATTTTCTCGCTGAGAAAAGGCGATTGCGAGCATAAAAGGAAGCTTGAATTACATGCATTTACTGTCTTATAAGGAAACATCGCACAAGCTTATTTTCACTCTCTCCTGAGTGTTTTTAGGCTAGATAAGAAGGCAGACGCAGTTTTATTTGAGTTTGGTGCAGAAAATTTTAAATACAAGCTTGGCTTCAAAACAGCATTTCCTCGCTGAGAAAAGACGATTGCGAGCATAAAGGAATGATAGAGTTACATTCTTTTAAGGAAACATCCCACAAGCTTATTTTCAGTCTCTCCTGAATGTATTTAGGCTAAATAAGAAGGCAGACGCAGTTTTATTTGAGTTTGGTGCAGAAATTGTTAAATACAAGCTTGGCTTCAAAACAGAATTTCATCGCTGAGAAAAGGCGACAGAGCATAAAAGGATGCTTGAATTACATGCATTTACTGTCTTATAAGGAAACATCCCACACGCTTATTTTCAGTCTCTCCTAAGTGGATTTAGGCTAAATAAGAAGGCAGACACAGTTTTATTTGAGTTTGGTGCAGAAATTCTTAAATACAAGCTTGGCTTCAAAACAGCATTTTCTCGCTGAGAAAAGGCGATTGCCATCCCACATGCATTTACTGTCTTATAAGGAAACATCCCACAATCTTGTTTATATGTTCTTCTGAGTGGATTTAGGCTAAATAAGAAGGCAGACACAGTTTTATTTGAGTTTGGTGCAGAAATTGTTAAATACAAGCTTGGTTTCAAAACAGCATTTTTCGCTGAGAAAAGGCGATTGCGAGCATAAAAGGATGCTTGAATTACTTGCATTTACTGTCTTATAAGGAAACATCCCACACGCTTATTTTCAGTCTCTCCTAAGTGGATTTAGGCCAAATAAGAAGGCAGACACAGTTTTATTTGAGTTTGGTGCAGAAATTGTTAAATACAAGCCTGGCTTCAAAACAGCATTTTCTCGCTGAGAAAAGGCGATTCATGAGCATAAAAGGATGCTTGAATTACATGCATGTACTGTCTTTTAAGGAAACATCCCACAAGCTTGTGTTCTGCTGAGTGTATTTAGGCTAAATAAGAAGGCAGACACACTTTTATTTGAGTTTGGTGTAGAAATTGTTAAATACAAGCTTGGCTTCAAAACAGCATTTTCTCGCTGAGAAAAGGCGATTGCGAGCATAAAAGGATGCTTGAATTACATGCATTTACTGCCTTTTAAGGAAACATCCCACAAGCTTGTTCATATCTTCTGCTGAGTGGATTTAGGCTAGATGAGAAGGCGGGAACAGTTTTATTTGAGTGTGGTGCAGAAATTGTTAAATACAAGCTTGGCTTCAAAACAGCATTTCCTCGCTGAGAAAAAGCGATTGCGAGCAAAAAAGGATGCTGGAATTATTGTCTTTTAAGGAAACATCCCACAAGCTTATTTTCAGTCTCTCCTAAGCTTATTTGGGCTAAATAAGAAGGCAGACGCAGTTTTATTTGAGTTTAGTGCAGAAATTGTTAAATACAAGCTTGGCTTCAAAACAGAATTTCCTCGCTGAGAAAAGGCGATTATGAGCATAAAAGGATGCTTGAATTACTTGCATTTACTGTCTTATAAGGAAACATCCCACAAGCTTATTTTCAGTCTCTCCTGAGTGTATTTAGGCCAAATAAGAATGCAGTTACAGTTTTATTTGAGTCGTGCAGAAATTGTTAAATACAAGCTTGGCTTCAAAACAGCATTTTCTCGCTGAGAAAAGGCGATTGCGAGCATAAAAGGATGCTTGAATTACATGCATTTACTGTCTTTTAAGGAAACATGCCACAAGCTTGTTCATATGTTCTGCTGAGTGGATTTAGGCTAAATAAGAAGACAGACACAGTTTTATTTGAGTTTGGTGCAGAAATTGTTAAATACAAGCTTGGCTTCAAAACAGCATTTTCTCACTGAGAAAAGGCGATTGCGAGCATAAAAGGATGCTGGAATTACATGCATTTACTGTCTTTTAAGGAAACATCCCACAAGCTTGTGTTCTGCTGAGTGTATTTAGGCTAAATAAGAAGGCAGACACACTTTTATTTGAGTTTGGTGTAGAAATTGTTAAATACAAGCTTGGCTTCAAAACTGCATTTTCTCGCTGAGAAAAGGCGATTGCGAACATGAAAGGATGCTGGAATTACTGTCTTTTAAGGAAACATCCCACAAGCTTATTTTCAGTCTCTCCTGAATGTATTTAGGCTAAATAAGAAGGCAGACGCAGTTTTATTTGAGTTTGGTGCAGAAAATTTTAAATACAAGCTTGGCTTCAAAACAGCATTTCCTCGCTGAGAAAAGACGATTGCAAGCATAAAGGAATGATAGAGTTACATTCTTTTAAGGAAACATCCCACAAGCTTATTTTCAGTCTCTCCTGAATGTATTTAGGCTAAATAAGAAGGCAGACGCAGTTTTATTTGAGTTTGGTGCAGAAATTGTTAAATACAAGCTTGGCTTCAAAACAGAATTTCATCGCTGAGAAAAGGCGATTGCGAGCATAAAAGGATGCTTGAATTACATGCATTTACTGTCTTATAAGGAAACATCCCACACGCTTATTTTCAGTCTCTCCTAAGTGGATTTAGGCTAAATAAGAAGGCAGACACAGTTTTATTTGAGTTTGGTGCAGAAATTCTTAAATACAAGCTTGGCTTCAAAACAGCATTTTCTCGCTGAGAAAAGCGATTGCCATCCCACATGCATTTACTGTCTTATAAGGAAACATCCCACAATCTTGTTTATATGTTCTTCTGAGTGGATTTAGGCTAAATAAGAAGGCAGACACAGTTTTATTTGAGTTTGGTGCAGAAATTGTTAAATACAAGCTTGGCTTCAAAACAGCATTTTCTCGCTGAGAAAAGGCGATTCTGAGCATAAAAGGATGCTTGAATTACTTGCATTTACTGTCTTATAAGGAAACATCCCACACGCTTATTTTCAGTCTCTCCTAAGTGGATTTAGGCCAAATAAGAAGGCAGACACAGTTTTATTTGAGTTTGGTGCAGAAATTGTTAAATACAAGCCTGGCTTCAAAACAGCATTTTCTCGCTGAGAAAAGGCGATTCTTGACATAAAAGGATGCTTGAATTACATGCATGTACTGTCTTTTAAGGAAACATCCCACAAGCTTGTGTTCTGCTGAGTGTATTTAGGCTAAATAAGAAGGCAGACACACTTTTATTTGAGTTTGGTGTAGAAATTGTTAAATACAAGCTTGGCTTCAAAACAGCATTTTTCGCTGAGAAAAGGCGATTGCGAGCATAAAAGGATGCTTGAATTACATGCATTTACTGCCTTTTAAGGAAACATCCCACAAGCTTGTTCATATCTTCTGCTGAGTGGATTTAGGCTAGATGAGAAGGCGGGAACAGTTTTATTTGAGTGTGGTGCAGAAATTGTTAAATACAAGCTTGGCTTCAAAACAGCATTTCCTCGCTGAGAAAAAGCGATTGCGAGCAAAAAGGATGCTGGAATTATTGTCTTTAAGGAAACATCCCACAAGCTTATTTTCAGTCTCTCCTAAGCTTATTTGGGCTAAATAAGAAGGCAGACGCAGTTTTATTTGAGTTTAGTGCAGAAATTGTTAAATACAAGCTTGGCTTCAAAACAGAATTTCCTCGCTGAGAAAAGGCGATTATGAGCATAAAAGGATGCTTGAATTACTTGCATTTACTGTCTTATAGGAAACATCCCACAAGCTTATTTTCAGTCTCTCCTGAGTGTATTTAGGCCAAATAAGAATGCAGTTACAGTTTTATTTGAGTCGTGCAGAAATTGTTAAATACAAGCTTGGCTTCAAAACAGCATTTTCTCGCTGAGAAAAGGCGATTGCGAGCATAAAAGGATGCTTGAATTACATGCATTTACTGTCTTTTAAGGAAACATGCCACAAGCTTGTTTATATGTTCTGCACAGTGGATTTAGGCTAAATGAGAAGGCACACACAGTTTTATTTGAGTTTGGTGCAGAAATTGTTAAATACAAGCTTGGCTTCAAAACAGCATTTCCTCGCTGAGAAAAGGCGATTGCGAACATAAACGGATGCTTGAATTACATGCTTTTACTGCGTTTTAAGGAAACATCCCACAAGCTTGTTCATATGTTCTGCTGAGTGGATTTAGGCTAGATGAGAAGGCGGGAACAGTTTTATTTGAGTGTGGTGCAGAAATTGTTAAATACAAGCCTGGCTTCAAAACAGCATTACATCGCTGAGAAAAGGCGATTGCGAGCATAAAAGGATGCTGGAATTACTGTCTTTTAAGGAAAAATTCCACAAGCTTGTTTATATGTTCTGCTGAGTGGATTTAGGCTAAATAAGAAGGCAGACGCAGTTTTATTTGAGTCGTGCAGAAATTGTTAAATACAAGCTTGGCTTCAAAACAGCATTTCCTCGCTGAGAAAAGGCGATTGCGAGCATAAAAGGATGCTTGAATTACATGCATTTACTGTCTTATAAGGAAACATCCCACACGCTTATTTTCAGTCTCTCCTAAGTGGATTTAGGCTAAATAAGAAGGCAGACAGACTTTTATTTGAGTTTGGTGCAGAAATTGTTAAATACAAGCCTGGCTTCAAAACAGCATTTTCTCGCTGAGAAAAGGCGATTGAGAGCATAAAAGGATGCTTGAATTACATGCATCCACAAGCTTGTGTTCTGCTGAGTGTATTTAGGCTAAATAAGAAGGCAGACACACTTTTATTTGAGTTTGGTGTAGAAATTGTTAAATACAAGCTTGGCTTCAAAACTGCATTTTCTCGCTGAGAAAAGGCGATTCAAGTAACATGAAAGGATGCTGGAATTACTGTCTTTTAAGGGAAAATCCCACAAGCTTGTTCATATGTTCTGATGAGTGGATTTAGGCTAGATAAGAAGGCAGTTACTGTTTTATTTGAGTCGTGAAGAAATTGTTAAATACAAGCTTGGCTTCAAAACAGCATTTTCTCACTGAGAAAAGGCGATTGCGAGCATAAAAGGATGCTTGAATTACATGCATTTACTGTCTTTTAAGGAAACATCCCACAAGCTATTTTATATGTTCTGCTGAGTGAATTTAGGCTACATAAGAAGGCAGACACAGTTTAATTTGAGTTTGGTGCAGAAATTGTTAAATACAAGCTTGGCTTCAAAACAGAATTTCCTCGCTGAGAAAAGGCGATTGCGAGCATAAAAGGAAGCTGGAATTACTGTGTTTTAAGGAAACATCCCACAAGCTTGTTTATATGTTCTGCTGAGTGGATTTAGGCTACATAAGAAGGCAGACGCAGTTTTATTTGAGTTTAATGCAGAAATTGTTAAATACAAGCTTTGCTTCAAAACAGCATTTTCTCGCTGAGAAAAGGCGATTGCGAGCATAAAAGGATGCTGGAGTTACTGTCTTTTAAGGAAACATCCCACAAGCTTATTTTCAGTCTCTCCTGAGTGTATTAAGGCTAAATAAGAAGGCAGACGCAGTTTTTTTTGAGTTTAGTGCAGAAATTGTTAAATACAAGCTTTGCTTCAAAACAGCATTTTCTCGCTGAGAAAAGGCGATTGCGAGCATAAAAGGATGCTGGAATTACATGCATTTACTGTCTTATAAGGAAACATCCCACAAGCTTATTTTCATTCTCTTCTGAGTGTATTTAGGCTAAATAAGAAGGCAGACGCAGTTTTATTTGAGTTTGGTGCAGAAATTGTTTGATACAAGCTTGGCTTCAAAACAGCATTTCCTCGCTGAGAAAAAGCGATTGTGAGCATAAAAGGATGCTGGAATTATTGTCTTTTAAGGAAACATCCCACAAGCTTATTTTCAGTCTCTCCTGAGCTTATTTGGGCTAAATAAGAAGGCAGACGCAGTTTTTTTTGAGTTTGGTGCAGAAATTGTTAAATACAAGCTTGGCTTCAAAATAGCATTTTTCGCTGAGAAAAGGCGACGAGCATAAAGGATGCTCACATCCATGCATTTACTGTCTTATAAGGAAACATCGCACAATGCTTGTTTATATGTTCTGTTGAGTGGATTTAGGCTAAATAAGAAGGCAGACGCAGTTTTATTTGAGTTTAGTGCAGAAATTGTTAAATACAAGCTTTGCTTCAAAACAGATTTTCTCGTTGAGAAAAGGCGATTGCGAGCATAAAAGGATGCTGGAGTTACTGTATTTTAAGGAAACATCCACAAGCTTATTATCAGTCTCTCCTGAGTGTATTAAGGCTAAATAAGAAAGCAGTTACAGTTTTTTTGAGTTTAGTGCAGAAATTGTTAAATACAAGCTTTGCTTAAAAACAGCATTTTCTCGCTGAGAAAAGGCGATTGCGAGCATAAAAGGATGCTTGAATTACATGCATTTACTGTCTTATAAGGAAAAATCCCACAAGCTTGTTTATATGTTCTGCTGAGTGGATTTAGGCTAAATAAGAAGGCAGACGCAGTTTTATTTGAGTCGTGCAGAAATTGTTAAATACAAGCTTGGCTTCAAAACAGTATTTCCTCGCTGAGAAAAGGCGATTGCGAGCATAAAATGATACTGGAGTTACTGTCTTTTAAGGAAACATCTCACAGGCTTATTTTCAGTCTCTCCTGAGTGTATTTAGGCCAAATAAGAAGGCAGACACAGTTTTATTTGAGTTTGGTGCGAAATTGTTAAATACAAGCTTGGCTTCAAAACAGCATTTTCTCGCTAAAAAGGAAGTTGCGAGCATAGAAGCATGCTTGAATTACATGCATTTACTGTCTTTTAAGAAAACATCGCACAAGCTTATTTTCAGTCTCTTCTGAGTGTATTTAGGCCAAATAAGAAGACAGACACACTTTTATTTGAGTTTGGTGCAGAAATTGTTAAATACAAGTTTGGCTTCAAAATAGCATATCCTCGCTGAGAAAAGGCGATTGCGAGCATAAAAGGATGCTTGCATCCATGCATTTACTGTCTTATAAGGAAACATCCCACAAGCTTGTTTATATGTTCTGCTGAGTGGATTTAGGCTAAATATAAAGGCAGACACAGTTTTATTTGAGTTTAGTGCAGAAATTGTTAAATACAAGCTTGGCTTCAAAAAACGATTTTCCTCGCTGAGAAAAGGCGATTGCGAGCATAAAAGGATGCTGGAATTACATGCATTTACTGTATTTTAAGGAAACATCCACAAGCTTATTTTCAGTCTCTTCTGAGTGTATTTAGCCCAAATAAGAAGGCAGACACACTTTTATTTGAGTTTGGTGCAGAAATTGTTAAATACAAGCTTGGCTTCAAAACACCATTTTCTCGCTGAGAAAAGGCAATTGCGAGCATAAAAGGATGCTGGAGTTACTGTCTTTTAAGGAAACATCCCACAAGCTTATTTTCAGTCTCTTCTGAGTGTATTTAGGCCAAACAAGAAGGCAGACACACTTTTATTTGAGTTTGGTGCAGAAATTGTTAAATACAAGCTTTGGCTTCAAAACAGAATTTTCTCGCTGAGAAAAGGCGATTGCGAGCATAAAGGGATGCTTGAATTACATGCATTTACTGTCTTTTAAGGAAACATGCCACAAGCTTGTTTATATGTTCTGCTTAGTGGATTTAGGCTATATAAGAAGGCAGACACAGTTTTAATTGAGTTTGGTGCAGAAATTGTTAAATACAAGCTTGGCTTCAAAACAGCATTTTCTCGCTGAGAAAAGGCTGGAGTGGATTTAGACTAAAAAGAAGGCAGACATAAAAGGATGCTTGAATTACATGCATAAAATTTACTGTCTTTTAAGGAAACATCCACAAGCTTATTTTCAGTCTCTCCTGAGTGGATTTAGACTAAAAAGAAGGCAGAAGAAATTGTTAAATACAAGCTTGGCTTCAAAACAACATTTC
>JAUPFM010000152.1:0-72853 GCA_033026295.1 Channa striata
CATTTTTGATACTTGATATAACAAAGCGACTGGATATAACACACACATTTATTTAGAGGATTTTTACAGCCACATGGGGAAAACTATTGAGAGTGTAGCTGGGGTATGGCTCCGCCCACATGCACACTGAGAGACGTGTCCGGACATATTTAAAGCCCAGAGAGGCAGCTCAGCCACAGCCTGAAGAAGGGACAGACATCCCGAAACGTACTACAGAGGCCTGAGCACAGAACCACAGAAACTAAGCCAAATAGAGCACAGAAATAAGCACAAGCTGTAGGGGATATGCCAAAGAGAGCACAAGCTGAAGCACATACCAGCTGGGGAAATAGATATGCCAAACAGAGCACAGAATGCCAAATAGAGCAAAAGCTGAAGCACATACCAGCAGGGAAATAATGCAGCACATGCAGGGGAAATACTACGCACAGAGATGCAGGGAATTAAGCCGAATAGAGCATGAGACACGTCATACTTACCTGGATACTTACCTGTATTTCTGAGGGGAGTGTGCTTTGGGAACAGGGACAGTGTAACGTGCCCGTGCACTTCCCTGGACTCTTGGAGTCCAGGTTTATTTATCTCTCCTAACCCGCCAGTGCCTGCACTGTTCCCTCTCTGGGGTGCATTCCTCCTGTTTATTTTTATTTCTATGCCCTTTCCTGAATCCTTAACCTAACCTAACCGTCGGGAGGTGTAATTCCTAACCCTAGTTTGTGGAGGAATTATGATCCATAATTGCTATAATTGAAAACCATTTTGATACTTGATATAACAAAGGCGACTGGATATAACACACACATTTATTTAGAGGATTTTTACAGCCACATGGGGAAAACTATTGAGAGTGTAGCTGGGGTATGGCTCCGCCCACATGCACACTGAGAGACGTGTCCGGACATATTTAAAGCCCAGAGAGGCAGCTCAGCCACAGCCTGAAGAAGGGACAGACATCCCGAAACGTACTACAGAGGCCTGAGCACAGAACCACAGAAACTAAGCCAAATAGAGCACAGAAATAAGCACAAGCTGTAGGGGATATGCCAAAGAGAGCACAAGCTGAAGCACATACCAGCTGGGAAATAGATATGCCAAACAGAGCACAGAATGCCAAATAGAGCAAAAGCTGAAGCACATACCAGCAGGGGAAATAATGCAGCACATGCAGGGGAAATACTACGCACAGAGATGCAGGGAATTAAGCCGAATAGAGCATGAGACACGTCATACTTACCTGGATACTTACCTGGAATTTAATTTGGCTGAAGAGTGTGTGATTTTGATTTTATTTCTGAGGGGAGTGTGCTTTGGGAACAGGGACAGTGTAACGTGCCCGTGCACTTCCCTGGACTCTTGGAGTCCAGGTTTATTTATCTCTCCTAACCCGCCAGTGCCTGCACTGTTCCCTCTCTGGGGTGCATTCCTCCTGTTTATTTTTATTTCTATGCCCTTTCCTGAATCCTTAACCCTAACCCTAACCGTCGGGAGGTGTAATTCCTAACCCTAGTTTGTGGAGGAATTATGATCCATAATTGCTATAATTGAAAACCATTTTTGATACTTGATATAACAAAGGCGACTGGATATAACACACACATTTATTTAGAGGATTTTTACAGCCACATGGGGAAAACTATTGAGAGTGTAGCTGGGGTATGGCTCCGCCCACATGCACACTGAGAGACGTGTCGGACATATTTAAAGCCCAGAGAGGCAGCTCAGCCACAGCCTGAAGAAGGGACAGACATCCCGAAACGTACTACAGAGGCCTGAGCACAGAACCACAGAAACTAAGCCAAATAGAGCACAGAAATAAGCACAAGCTGTAGGGGATATGCCAAAGAGAGCACAAGCTGAAGCACATACCAGCTGGGGAAATAGATATGCCAAACAGAGCACAGAATGCCAAATAGAGCAAAAGCTGAAGCACATACCAGCAGGGGAAATAATGCAGCACATGCAGGGAAATACTACGCACAGAGATGCAGGGAATTAAGCCGAATAGAGCATGAGACACGTCATACTTACCTGGATACTTACCTGGAATTTAATTTGGCTGAAGAGTGTGTGATTTTGATTTTATTTCTGAGGGGAGTGTGCTTTGGGGAACAGGGACAGTGTAACGTGCCCGTGCACTTCCCTGGACTCTTGGAGTCCAGGTTTATTTATCTCTCCTAACCCGCCAGTGCCTGCACTGTTCCCTCTCTGGGGTGCATTCCTCCTGTTTATTTTTATTTCTATGCCCTTTCCTGAATCCTTAACCCTAACCCTAACCGTCGGGAGGTGTAATTCCTAACCCTAGTTTGTGGAGGAATTATGATCCATAATTGCTATAATTGAAAACCATTTTTGATACTTGATATAACAAAGCGACTGGATATAACACACACATTTATTTAGAGGATTTTTACAGCCACATGGGGAAAACTATTGAGAGTGTAGCTGGGGTATGGCTCCGCCCACATGCACACTGAGAGACGTGTCGGACATATTTAAAGCCCAGAGAGGCAGCTCAGCCACAGCCTGAAGAAGGGACAGACATCCCGAAACGTACTACAGAGGCCTGAGCACAGAACCACAGAAACTAAGCCAAATAGAGCACAGAAATAAGCACAAGCTGTAGGGGATATGCCAAAGAGAGCACAAGCTGAAGCACATACCAGCTGGGGAAATAGATATGCCAAACAGAGCACAGAATGCCAAATAGAGCAAAAGCTGAAGCACATACCAGCAGGGGAAATAATGCAGCACATGCAGGGGAAATACTACGCACAGAGATGCAGGGAATTAAGCCGAATAGAGCATGAGACACGTCATACTTACCTGGATACTTACCTGGAATTTAATTTGGCTGAAGAGTGTGTGATTTTGATTTTATTTCTGAGGGGGAGTGTGCTTTGGGGAACAGGGACAGTGTAACGTGCCCGTGCACTTCCCTGGACTCTTGGAGTCCAGGTTTATTTATCTCTCCTAACCCGCCAGTGCCTGCACTGTTCCCTCTCTGGGGTGCATTCCTCCTGTTTATTTTTATTTCTATGCCCTTTCCTGAATCCTTAACCTAACCCTAACCGTCGGGAGGTGTAATTCCTAACCCTAGTTTGTGGAGGAATTATGATCCATAATTGCTATAATTGAAAACCATTTTTGATACTTGATATAACAAAGGCGACTGGATATAACACACACATTTATTTAGAGGATTTTTACAGCCACATGGGGAAAACTATTGAGAGTGTAGCTGGGGTATGGCTCCGCCCACATGCACACTGAGAGACGTGTCGGACATATTTAAAGCCCAGAGAGGCAGCTCAGCCACAGCCTGAAGAAGGGACAGACATCCCGAAACGTACTACAGAGGCCTGAGCACAGAACCACAGAAACTAAGCCAAATAGAGCACAGAAATAAGCACAAGCTGTAGGGGATATGCCAAAGAGAGCACAAGCTGAAGCACATACCAGCTGGGGAAATAGATATGCCAAACAGAGCACAGAATGCCAAATAGAGCAAAAGCTGAAGCACATACCAGCAGGGGAAATAATGCAGCACATGCAGGGAAATACTACGCACAGAGATGCAGGGAATTAAGCCGAATAGAGCATGAGACACGTCATACTTACCTGGATACTTACCTGGAATTTAATTTGGCTGAAGAGTGTGTGATTTTGATTTTATTTCTGAGGGGAGTGTGCTTTGGGGAACAGGGACAGTGTAACGTGCCCGTGCACTTCCCTGGACTCTTGGAGTCCAGGTTTATTTATCTCTCCTAACCCGCCAGTGCCTGCACTGTTCCCTCTCTGGGGTGCATTCCTCCTGTTTATTTTTATTTCTATGCCCTTTCCTGAATCCTTAACCCTAACCTAACCGTCGGGAGGTGTAATTCCTAACCCTAGTTTGTGGAGGAATTATGATCCATAATTGCTATAATTGAAAACCATTTTTGATACTTGATATAACAAAGGCGACTGGATATAACACACACATTTATTTAGAGGATTTTTACAGCCACATGGGGAAAACTATTGAGAGTGTAGCTGGGGTATGGCTCCGCCCACATGCACACTGAGAGACGTGTCGGACATATTTAAAGCCCAGAGAGGCAGCTCAGCCACAGCCTGAAGAAGGGACAGACATCCCGAAACGTACTACAGAGGCCTGAGCACAGAACCACAGAAACTAAGCCAAATAGAGCACAGAAATAAGCACAAGCTGTAGGGGATATGCCAAAGAGAGCACAAGCTGAAGCACATACCAGCTGGGGAAATAGATATGCCAAACAGAGCACAGAATGCCAAATAGAGCAAAAGCTGAAGCACATACCAGCAGGGGAAATAATGCAGCACATGCAGGGGAAATACTACGCACAGAGATGCAGGGAATTAAGCCGAATAGAGCATGAGACACGTCATACTTACCTGGATACTTACCTGGAATTTAATTTGGCTGAAGAGTGTGTGATTTTGATTTTATTTCTGAGGGGGTGTGCTTTGGGGAACAGGGACAGTGTAACGTGCCCGTGCACTTCCCTGGACTCTTGGAGTCCAGGTTTATTTATCTCTCCTAACCCGCCAGTGCCTGCACTGTTCCCTCTCTGGGGTGCATTCCTCCTGTTTATTTTTATTTCTATGCCCTTTCCTGAATCCTTAACCCTAACCCTAACCGTCGGGAGGTGTAATTCCTAACCCTAGTTTGTGGAGGAATTATGATCCATAATTGCTATAATTGAAAACCATTTTTGATACTTGATATAACAAAGGCGACTGGATATAACACACACATTTATTTAGAGGGATTTTTACAGCCACATGGGGAAAACTATTGAGAGTGTAGCTGGGGTATGGCTCCGCCCACATGCACACTGAGAGACGTGTCCGGACATATTTAAAGCCCAGAGAGGCAGCTCAGCCACAGCCTGAAGAAGGGACAGACATCCCGAAACGTACTACAGAGGCCTGAGCACAGAACCACAGAAACTAAGCCAAATAGAGCACAGAAATAAGCACAAGCTGTAGGGGATATGCCAAAGAGAGCACAAGCTGAAGCACATACCAGCTGGGGAAATAGATATGCCAAACAGAGCACAGAATGCCAAATAGAGCAAAAGCTGAAGCACATACCAGCAGGGGAAATAATGCAGCACATGCAGGGAAATACTACGCACAGAGATGCAGGGAATTAAGCCGAATAGAGCATGAGACACGTCATACTTACCTGGATACTTACCTGGAATTTAATTTGGCTGAAGAGTGTGTGATTTTGATTTTATTTCTGAGGGGGAGTGTGCTTTGGGGAACAGGGACAGTGTAACGTGCCCGTGCACTTCCCTGGACTCTTGGAGTCCAGGTTTATTTATCTCTCCTAACCCGCCAGTGCCTGCACTGTTCCCTCTCTGGGGTGCATTCCTCCTGTTTATTTTTATTTCTATGCCCTTTCCCTGAATCCTTAACCTAACCCTAACCGTCGGGAGGTGTAATTCCTAACCCTAGTTTGTGGAGGAATTATGATCCATAATTGCTATAATTGAAAACCATTTTTGATACTTGATATAACAAAGGCGACTGGATATAACACACACATTTATTTAGGGATTTTTACAGCCACATGGGGAAAACTATTGAGAGTGTAGCTGGGGTATGGCTCCGCCCACATGCACACTGAGAGACGTGTCCGGACATATTTAAAGCCCAGAGAGGCAGCTCAGCCACAGCCTGAAGAAGGGACAGACATCCCGAAACGTACTACAGAGGCCTGAGCACAGAACCACAGAAACTAAGCCAAATAGAGCACAGAAATAAGCACAAGCTGTAGGGGATATGCCAAAGAGAGCACAAGCTGAAGCACATACCAGCTGGGGAAATAGATATGCCAAACAGAGCACAGAATGCCAAATAGAGCAAAAGCTGAAGCACATACCAGCAGGGGAAATAATGCAGCACATGCAGGGGAAATACTACGCACAGAGATGCAGGGAATTAAGCCGAATAGAGCATGAGACACGTCATACTTACCTGGATACTTACCTGGAATTTAATTTGGCTGAAGAGTGTGTGATTTTGATTTTATTTCTGAGGGGAGTGTGCTTTGGGGAACAGGGACAGTGTAACGTGCCCGTGCACTTCCCTGGACTCTTGGAGTCCAGGTTTATTTATCTCTCCTAACCCGCCAGTGCCTGCACTGTTCCCTCTCTGGGGTGCATTCCTCCTGTTTATTTTTATTTCTATGCCCTTTCCTGAATCCTTAACCCTAACCCTAACCGTCGGGAGGTGTAATTCCTAACCCTAGTTTGTGGAGGAATTATGATCCATAATTGCTATAATTGAAAACCATTTTTGATACTTGATATAACAAAGGCGACTGGATATAACACACACATTTATTTAGAGGGATTTTTACAGCCACATGGGGAAAACTATTGAGAGTGTAGCTGGGGTATGGCTCCGCCCACATGCACACTGAGAGACGTGTCGGACATATTTAAAGCCCAGAGAGGCAGCTCAGCCACAGCCTGAAGAAGGGACAGACATCCCGAAACGTACTACAGAGGCCTGAGCACAGAACCACAGAAACTAAGCCAAATAGAGCACAGAAATAAGCACAAGCTGTAGGGGATATGCCAAAGAGAGCACAAGCTGAAGCACATACCAGCTGGGGAAATAGATATGCCAAACAGAGCACAGAATGCCAAATAGAGCAAAAGCTGAAGCACATACCAGCAGGGGAAATAATGCAGCACATGCAGGGGAAATACTACGCACAGAGATGCAGGGAATTAAGCCGAATAGAGCATGAGACACGTCATACTTACCTGGATACTTACCTGGAATTTAATTTGGCTGAAGAGTGTGTGATTTTGATTTTATTTCTGAGGGGAGTGTGCTTTGGGGAACAGGGACAGTGTAACGTGCCCGTGCACTTCCCTGGACTCTTGGAGTCCAGGTTTATTTATCTCTCCTAACCCGCCAGTGCCTGCACTGTTCCCTCTCTGGGGTGCATTCCTCCTGTTTATTTTTATTTCTATGCCCTTTCCCTGAATCCTTAACCCTAACCCTAACCGTCGGGAGGTGTAATTCCTAACCCTAGTTTGTGGAGGAATTATGATCCATAATTGCTATAATTGAAAACCATTTTTGATACTTGATATAACAAAGGCGACTGGATATAACACACACATTTATTTAGAGGATTTTTACAGCCACATGGGGAAAACTATTGAGAGTGTAGCTGGGGTATGGCTCCGCCCACATGCACACTGAGAGACGTGTCGGACATATTTAAAGCCCAGAGAGGCAGCTCAGCCACAGCCTGAAGAAGGGACAGACATCCCGAAACGTACTACAGAGGCCTGAGCACAGAACCACAGAAACTAAGCCAAATAGAGCACAGAAATAAGCACAAGCTGTAGGGGATATGCCAAAGAGAGCACAAGCTGAAGCACATACCAGCTGGGGAAATAGATATGCCAAACAGAGCACAGAATGCCAAATAGAGCAAAAGCTGAAGCACATACCAGCAGGGGAAATAATGCAGCACATGCAGGGAAATACTACGCACAGAGATGCAGGGAATTAAGCCGAATAGAGCATGAGACACGTCATACTTACCTGGATACTTACCTGGAATTTAATTTGGCTGAAGAGTGTGTGATTTTGATTTTATTTCTGAGGGGGAGTGTGCTTTGGGAACAGGGACAGTGTAACGTGCCCGTGCACTTCCCTGGACTCTTGGAGTCCAGGTTTATTTATCTCTCCTAACCCGCCAGTGCCTGCACTGTTCCCTCTCTGGGGTGCATTCCTCCTGTTTATTTTTATTTCTATGCCCTTTCCTGAATCCTTAACCCTAACCCTAACCGTCGGGAGGTGTAATTCCTAACCCTAGTTTGTGGAGGAATTATGATCCATAATTGCTATAATTGAAAACCATTTTTGATACTTGATATAACAAAGGCGACTGGATATAACACACACATTTATTTAGAGGATTTTTACAGCCACATGGGGAAAACTATTGAGAGTGTAGCTGGGGTATGGCTCCGCCCACATGCACACTGAGAGACGTGTCCGGACATATTTAAAGCCCAGAGAGGCAGCTCAGCCACAGCCTGAAGAAGGGACAGACATCCCGAAACGTACTACAGAGGCCTGAGCACAGAACCACAGAAACTAAGCCAAATAGAGCACAGAAATAAGCACAAGCTGTAGGGGATATGCCAAAGAGAGCACAAGCTGAAGCACATACCAGCTGGGAAATAGATATGCCAAACAGAGCACAGAATGCCAAATAGAGCAAAAGCTGAAGCACATACCAGCAGGGGAAATAATGCAGCACATGCAGGGGAAATACTACGCACAGAGATGCAGGGAATTAAGCCGAATAGAGCATGAGACACGTCATACTTACCTGGATACTTACCTGGAATTTAATTTGGCTGAAGAGTGTGTGATTTTGATTTTATTTCTGAGGGGGAGTGTGCTTTGGGGAACAGGGACAGTGTAACGTGCCCGTGCACTTCCCTGGACTCTTGGAGTCCAGGTTTATTTATCTCTCCTAACCCGCCAGTGCCTGCACTGTTCCCTCTCTGGGGTGCATTCCTCCTGTTTATTTTTATTTCTATGCCCTTTCCCTGAATCCTTAACCCTAACCCTAACCGTCGGGAGGTGTAATTCCTAACCCTAGTTTGTGGAGGAATTATGATCCATAATTGCTATAATTGAAAACCATTTTTGATACTTGATATAACAAAGGCGACTGGATATAACACACACATTTATTTAGAGGGATTTTTACAGCCACATGGGGAAAACTATTGAGAGTGTAGCTGGGGTATGGCTCGCCCACATGCACACTGAGAGACGTGTCCGGACATATTTAAAGCCCAGAGAGGCAGCTCAGCCACAGCCTGAAGAAGGGACAGACATCCCGAAAACGTACTACAGAGGCCTGAGCACAGAACCACAGAAACTAAGCCAAATAGAGCACAGAAATAAGCACAAGCTGTAGGGGATATGCCAAAGAGAGCACAAGCTGAAGCACATACCAGCTGGGGAAATAGATATGCCAAACAGAGCACAGAATGCCAAATAGAGCAAAAGCTGAAGCACATACCAGCAGGGGAAATAATGCAGCACATGCAGGGGAAATACTACGCACAGAGATGCAGGGAATTAAGCCGAATAGAGCATGAGACACGTCATACTTACCTGGATACTTACCTGGAATTTAATTTGGCTGAAGAGTGTGTGATTTTGATTTTATTTCTGAGGGGAGTGTGCTTTGGGGAACAGGGACAGTGTAACGTGCCCGTGCACTTCCCTGGACTCTTGGAGTCCAGGTTTATTTATCTCTCCTAACCCGCCAGTGCCTGCACTGTTCCCTCTCTGGGGTGCATTCCTCCTGTTTATTTTTATTTCTATGCCCTTTCCTGAATCCTTAACCCTAACCCTAACCGTCGGGAGGTGTAATTCCTAACCCTAGTTTGTGGAGGAATTATGATCCATAATAGCTATAATTGAAAACCATTTTTGATACTTGATATAACAAAGGCGACTGGATATAACACACACATTTATTTAGAGGATTTTTACAGCCACATGGGGAAAACTATTGAGAGTGTAGCTGGGGTATGGCTCCGCCCACATGCACACTGAGAGACGTGTCGGACATATTTAAAGCCCAGAGAGGCAGCTCAGCCACAGCCTGAAGAAGGGACAGACATCCCGAAACGTACTACAGAGGCCTGAGCACAGAACCACAGAAACTAAGCCAAATAGAGCACAGAAATAAGCACAAGCTGTAGGGGATATGCCAAAGAGAGCACAAGCTGAAGCACATACCAGCTGGGGAAATAGATATGCCAAACAGAGCACAGAATGCCAAATAGAGCAAAAGCTGAAGCACATACCAGCAGGGGAAATAATGCAGCACATGCAGGGGAAATACTACGCACAGAGATGCAGGGAATTAAGCCGAATAGAGCATGAGACACGTCATACTTACCTGGATACTTACCTGGAATTTAATTTGGCTGAAGAGTGTGTGATTTTGATTTTATTTCTGAGGGGGAGTGTGCTTTGGGGAACAGGGACAGTGTAACGTGCCCGTGCACTTCCCTGGACTCTTGGAGTCCAGGTTTATTTATCTCTCCTAACCCGCCAGTGCCTGCACTGTTCCCTCTCTGGGGTGCATTCCTCCTGTTTATTTTTATTTCTATGCCCTTTCCTGAATCCTTAACCCTAACCCTAACCGTCGGGAGGTGTAATTCCTAACCCTAGTTTGTGGAGGAATTATGATCCATAATTGCTATAATTGAAAACCATTTTTGATACTTGATATAACAAAGGCGACTGGATATAACACACACATTTATTTAGAGGATTTTTACAGCCACATGGGGAAAACTATTGAGAGTGTAGCTGGGGTATGGCTCCGCCCACATGCACACTGAGAGACGTGTCCGGACATATTTAAAGCCCAGAGAGGCAGCTCAGCCACAGCCTGAAGAAGGGACAGACATCCCGAAACGTACTACAGAGGCCTGAGCACAGAACCACAGAAACTAAGCCAAATAGAGCACAGAAATAAGCACAAGCTGTAGGGGATATGCCAAAGAGAGCACAAGCTGAAGCACATACCAGCTGGGGAAATAGATATGCCAAACAGAGCACAGAATGCCAAATAGAGCAAAAGCTGAAGCACATACCAGCAGGGGAAATAATGCAGCACATGCATGGGGAAATACTACGCACAGAGATGCAGGGAATTAAGCCGAATAGAGCATGAGACACGTCATACTTACCTGGATACTTACCTGGAATTTAATTTGGCTGAAGAGTGTGTGATTTTGATTTTATTTCTGAGGGGGAGTGTGCTTTGGGAACAGGGACAGTGTAACGTGCCCGTGCACTTCCCTGGACTCTTGGAGTCCAGGTTTATTTATCTCTCCTAACCCGCCAGTGCCTGCACTGTTCCCTCTCTGGGGTGCATTCCTCCTGTTTATTTTTATTTCTATGCCCTTTCCCTGAATCCTTAACCCTAACCCTAACCGTCGGGAGGTGTAATTCCTAACCCTAGTTTGTGGAGGAATTATGATCCATAATTGCTATAATTGAAAACCATTTTTGATACTTGATATAACAAAGGCGACTGGATATAACACACACATTTATTTAGAGGATTTTTACAGCCACATGGGGAAAACTATTGAGAGTGTAGCTGGGGTATGGCTCCGCCCACATGCACACTGAGAGACGTGTCCGGACATATTTAAAGCCCAGAGAGGCAGCTCAGCCACAGCCTGAAGAAGGGACAGACATCCCGAAACGTACTACAGAGGCCTGAGCACAGAACCACAGAAACTAAGCCAAATAGAGCACAGAAATAAGCACAAGCTGTAGGGGATATGCCAAAGAGAGCACAAGCTGAAGCACATACCAGCTGGGGAAATAGATATGCCAAACAGAGCACAGAATGCCAAATAGAGCAAAAGCTGAAGCACATACCAGCAGGGGAAATAATGCAGCACATGCAGGGGAAATACTACGCACAGAGATGCAGGGAATTAAGCCGAATAGAGCATGAGACACGTCATACTTACCTGGATACTTACCTGGAATTTAATTTGGCTGAAGAGTGTGTGATTTTGATTTTATTTCTGAGGGGGAGTGTGCTTTGGGGAACAGGGACAGTGTAACGTGCCCGTGCACTTCCCTGGACTCTTGGAGTCCAGGTTTATTTATCTCTCCTAACCCGCCAGTGCCTGCACTGTTCCCTCTCTGGGGTGCATTCCTCCTGTTTATTTTTATTTCTATGCCCTTTCCTGAATCCTTAACCCTAACCCTAACCGTCGGGAGGTGTAATTCCTAACCCTAGTTTGTGGAGGAATTATGATCCATAATTGCTATAATTGAAAACCATTTTTGATACTTGATATAACAAAGGCGACTGGATATAACACACACATTTATTTAGAGGGATTTTTACAGCCACATGGGGAAAACTATTGAGAGTGTAGCTGGGGTATGGCTCCGCCCACATGCACACTGAGAGACGTGTCCGGACATATTTAAAGCCCAGAGAGGCAGCTCAGCCACAGCCTGAAGAAGGGACAGACATCCCGAAACGTACTACAGAGGCCTGAGCACAGAACCACAGAAACTAAGCCAAATAGAGCACAGAAATAAGCACAAGCTGTAGGGGATATGCCAAAGAGAGCACAAGCTGAAGCACATACCAGCTGGGGAAATAGATATGCCAAACAGAGCACAGAATGCCAAATAGAGCAAAAGCTGAAGCACATACCAGCAGGGGAAATAATGCAGCACATGCAGGGAAATACTACGCACAGAGATGCAGGGAATTAAGCCGAATAGAGCATGAGACACGTCATACTTACCTGGATACTTACCTGGAATTTAATTTGGCTGAAGAGTGTGTGATTTTGATTTTATTTCTGAGGGGGAGTGTGCTTTGGGAACAGGGACAGTGTAACGTGCCCGTGCACTTCCCTGGACTCTTGGAGTCCAGGTTTATTTATCTCTCCTAACCCGCCAGTGCCTGCACTGTTCCCTCTCTGGGGTGCATTCCTCCTGTTTATTTTTATTTCTATGCCCTTTCCTGAATCCTTAACCCTAACCCTAACCGTCGGGAGGTGTAATTCCTAACCCTAGTTTGTGGAGGAATTATGATCCATAATTGCTATAATTGAAAACCATTTTTGATACTTGATATAACAAAGGCGACTGGATATAACACACACATTTATTTAGAGGATTTTTACAGCCACATGGGGAAAACTATTGAGAGTGTAGCTGGGGTATGGCTCCGCCCACATGCACACTGAGAGACGTGTCCGGACATATTTAAAGCCCAGAGAGGCAGCTCAGCCACAGCCTGAAGAAGGGACAGACATCCCGAAACGTACTACAGAGGCCTGAGCACAGAACCACAGAAACTAAGCCAAATAGAGCACAGAAATAAGCACAAGCTGTAGGGGATATGCCAAAGAGAGCACAAGCTGAAGCACATACCAGCTGGGGAAATAGATATGCCAAACAGAGCACAGAATGCCAAATAGAGCAAAAGCTGAAGCACATACCAGCAGGGGAAATAATGCAGCACATGCAGGGGAAATACTACGCACAGAGATGCAGGGAATTAAGCCGAATAGAGCATGAGACACGTCATACTTACCTGGATACTTACCTGGAATTTAATTTGGCTGAAGAGTGTGTGATTTTGATTTTATTTCTGAGGGGGAGTGTGCTTTGGGGAACAGGGACAGTGTAACGTGCCCGTGCACTTCCCTGGACTCTTGGAGTCCAGGTTTATTTATCTCTCCTAACCCGCCAGTGCCTGCACTGTTCCCTCTCTGGGGTGCATTCCTCCTGTTTATTTTTATTTCTATGCCCTTTCCCTGAATCCTTAACCCTAACCCTAACCGTCGGGAGGTGTAATTCCTAACCCTAGTTTGTGGAGGAATTATGATCCATAATTGCTATAATTGAAAACCATTTTTGATACTTGATATAACAAAGGCGACTGGATATAACACACACATTTATTTAGAGGGATTTTTACAGCCACATGGGGAAAACTATTGAGAGTGTAGCTGGGGTATGGCTCCGCCCACATGCACACTGAGAGACGTGTCCGGACATATTTAAAGCCCAGAGAGGCAGCTCAGCCACAGCCTGAAGAAGGGACAGACATCCCGAAACGTACTACAGAGGCCTGAGCACAGAACCACAGAAACTAAGCCAAATAGAGCACAGAAATAAGCACAAGCTGTAGGGGATATGCCAAAGAGAGCACAAGCTGAAGCACATACCAGCTGGGGAAATAGATATGCCAAACAGAGCACAGAATGCCAAATAGAGCAAAAGCTGAAGCACATACCAGCAGGGGAAATAATGCAGCACATGCAGGGAAATACTACGCACAGAGATGCAGGGAATTAAGCCGAATAGAGCATGAGACACGTCATACTTACCTGGATACTTACCTGGAATTTAATTTGGCTGAAGAGTGTGTGATTTTGATTTTATTTCTGAGGGGGAGTGTGCTTTGGGGAACAGGGACAGTGTAACGTGCCCGTGCACTTCCCTGGACTCTTGGAGTCCAGGTTTATTTATCTCTCCTAACCCGCCAGTGCCTGCACTGTTCCCTCTCTGGGGTGCATTCCTCCTGTTTATTTTTATTTCTATGCCCTTTCCCTGAATCCTTAACCCTAACCCTAACCGTCGGGAGGTGTAATTCCTAACCCTAGTTTGTGGAGGAATTATGATCCATAATTGCTATAATTGAAAACCATTTTTGATACTTGATATAACAAAGGCGACTGGATATAACACACACATTTATTTAGAGGATTTTTACAGCCACATGGGGAAAACTATTGAGAGTGTAGCTGGGGTATGGCTCCGCCCACATGCACACTGAGAGACGTGTCGGACATATTTAAAGCCCAGAGAGGCAGCTCAGCCACAGCCTGAAGAAGGGACAGACATCCCGAAACGTACTACAGAGGCCTGAGCACAGAACCACAGAAACTAAGCCAAATAGAGCACAGAAATAAGCACAAGCTGTAGGGGATATGCCAAAGAGAGCACAAGCTGAAGCACATACCAGCTGGGGAAATAGATATGCCAAACAGAGCACAGAATGCCAAATAGAGCAAAAGCTGAAGCACATACCAGCAGGGGAAATAATGCAGCACATGCAGGGAAATACTACGCACAGAGATGCAGGGAATTAAGCCGAATAGAGCATGAGACACGTCATACTTACCTGGATACTTACCTGGAATTTAATTTGGCTGAAGAGTGTGTGATTTTGATTTTATTTCTGAGGGGGAGTGTGCTTTGGGGAACAGGGACAGTGTAACGTGCCCGTGCACTTCCCTGGACTCTTGGAGTCCAGGTTTATTTATCTCTCCTAACCCGCCAGTGCCTGCACTGTTCCCTCTCTGGGGTGCATTCCTCCTGTTTATTTTTATTTCTATGCCCTTTCCCTGAATCCTTAACCCTAACCTAACCGTCGGGAGGTGTAATTCCTAACCCTAGTTTGTGGAGGAATTATGATCCATAATTGCTATAATTGAAAACCATTTTTGATACTTGATATAACAAAGGCGACTGGATATAACACACACATTTATTTAGAGGGATTTTTACAGCCACATGGGGAAAACTATTGAGAGTGTAGCTGGGGTATGGCTCCGCCCACATGCACACTGAGAGACGTGTCCGGACATATTTAAAGCCCAGAGAGGCAGCTCAGCCACAGCCTGAAGAAGGGACAGACATCCCGAACGTACTACAGAGGCCTGAGCACAGAACCACAGAAACTAAGCCAAATAGAGCACAGAAATAAGCACAAGCTGTAGGGGATATGCCAAAGAGAGCACAAGCTGAAGCACATACCAGCTGGGAAATAGATATGCCAAACAGAGCACAGAATGCCAAATAGAGCAAAAGCTGAAGCACATACCAGCAGGGGAAATAATGCAGCACATGCAGGGGAAATACTACGCACAGAGATGCAGGGAATTAAGCCGAATAGAGCATGAGACACGTCATACTTACCTGGATACTTACCTGGAATTTAATTTGGCTGAAGAGTGTGTGATTTTGATTTTATTTCTGAGGGGAGTGTGCTTTGGGGAACAGGGACAGTGTAACGTGCCCGTGCACTTCCCTGGACTCTTGGAGTCCAGGTTTATTTATCTCTCCTAACCCGCCAGTGCCTGCACTGTTCCCTCTCTGGGGTGCATTCCTCCTGTTTATTTTTATTTCTATGCCCTTTCCTGAATCCTTAACCCTAACCCTAACCGTCGGGAGGTGTAATTCCTAACCCTAGTTTGTGGAGGAATTATGATCCATAATTGCTATAATTGAAAACCATTTTTGATACTTGATATAACAAAGGCGACTGGATATAACACACACATTTATTTAGAGGGATTTTTACAGCCACATGGGGAAAACTATTGAGAGTGTAGCTGGGGTATGGCTCCGCCCACATGCACACTGAGAGACGTGTCCGGACATATTTAAAGCCCAGAGAGGCAGCTCAGCCACAGCCTGAAGAAGGGACAGACATCCCGAAACGTACTACAGAGGCCTGAGCACAGAACCACAGAAACTAAGCCAAATAGAGCACAGAAATAAGCACAAGCTGTAGGGGATATGCCAAAGAGAGCACAAGCTGAAGCACATACCAGCTGGGGAAATAGATATGCCAAACAGAGCACAGAATGCCAAATAGAGCAAAAGCTGAAGCACATACCAGCAGGGGAAATAATGCAGCACATGCAGGGGAAATACTACGCACAGAGATGCAGGGAATTAAGCCGAATAGAGCATGAGACACGTCATACTTACCTGGATACTTACCTGGAATTTAATTTGGCTGAAGAGTGTGTGATTTTGATTTTATTTCTGAGGGGGAGTGTGCTTTGGGAACAGGGACAGTGTAACGTGCCCGTGCACTTCCCTGGACTCTTGGAGTCCAGGTTTATTTATCTCTCCTAACCCGCCAGTGCCTGCACTGTTCCCTCTCTGGGGTGCATTCCTCCTGTTTATTTTTATTTCTATGCCCTTTCCCTGAATCCTTAACCCTAACCCTAACCGTCGGGAGGTGTAATTCCTAACCCTAGTTTGTGGAGGAATTATGATCCATAATTGCTATAATTGAAAACCATTTTTGATACTTGATATAACAAAGGCGACTGGATATAACACACACATTTATTTAGAGGGATTTTTACAGCCACATGGGGAAAACTATTGAGAGTGTAGCTGGGGTATGGCTCCGCCCACATGCACACTGAGAGACGTGTCCGGACATATTTAAAGCCCAGAGAGGCAGCTCAGCCACAGCCTGAAGAAGGGACAGACATCCCGAAACGTACTACAGAGGCCTGAGCACAGAACCACAGAAACTAAGCCAAATAGAGCACAGAAATAAGCACAAGCTGTAGGGGATATGCCAAAGAGAGCACAAGCTGAAGCACATACCAGCTGGGGAAATAGATATGCCAAACAGAGCACAGAATGCCAAATAGAGCAAAAGCTGAAGCACATACCAGCAGGGGAAATAATGCAGCACATGCAGGGGAAATACTACGCACAGAGATGCAGGGAATTAAGCCGAATAGAGCATGAGACACGTCATACTTACCTGGATACTTACCTGGAATTTAATTTGGCTGAAGAGTGTGTGATTTTGATTTTATTTCTGAGGGGGAGTGTGCTTTGGGGAACAGGGACAGTGTAACGTGCCCGTGCACTTCCCTGGACTCTTGGAGTCCAGGTTTATTTATCTCTCCTAACCCGCCAGTGCCTGCACTGTTCCCTCTCTGGGGTGCATTCCTCCTGTTTATTTTTATTTCTATGCCCTTTCCTGAATCCTTAACCCTAACCCTAACCGTCGGGAGGTGTAATTCCTAACCCTAGTTTGTGGAGGAATTATGATCCATAATTGCTATAATTGAAAACCATTTTTGATACTTGATATAACAAAGGCGACTGGATATAACACACACATTTATTTAGAGGGATTTTTACAGCCACATGGGGAAAACTATTGAGAGTGTAGCTGGGGTATGGCTCGCCCACATGCACACTGAGAGACGTGTCCGGACATATTTAAAGCCCAGAGAGGCAGCTCAGCCACAGCCTGAAGAAGGGACAGACATCCCGAAACGTACTACAGAGGCCTGAGCACAGAACCACAGAAACTAAGCCAAATAGAGCACAGAAATAAGCACAAGCTGTAGGGGATATGCCAAAGAGAGCACAAGCTGAAGCACATACCAGCTGGGGAAATAGATATGCCAAACAGAGCACAGAATGCCAAATAGAGCAAAAGCTGAAGCACATACCAGCAGGGGAAATAATGCAGCACATGCAGGGGAAATACTACGCACAGAGATGCAGGGAATTAAGCCGAATAGAGCATGAGACACGTCATACTTACCTGGATACTTACCTGGAATTTAATTTGGCTGAAGAGTGTGTGATTTTGATTTTATTTCTGAGGGGAGTGTGCTTTGGGGAACAGGGACAGTGTAACGTGCCCGTGCACTTCCCTGGACTCTTGGAGTCCAGGTTTATTTATCTCTCCTAACCCGCCAGTGCCTGCACTGTTCCCTCTCTGGGGTGCATTCCTCCTGTTTATTTTTATTTCTATGCCCTTTCCCTGAATCCTTAACCCTAACCCTAACCGTCGGGAGGTGTAATTCCTAACCCTAGTTTGTGGAGGAATTATGATCCATAATTGCTATAATTGAAAACCATTTTTGATACTTGATATAACAAAGGCGACTGGATATAACACACACATTTATTTAGAGGGATTTTTACAGCCACATGGGGAAAACTATTGAGAGTGTAGCTGGGGTATGGCTCCGCCCACATGCACACTGAGAGACGTGTCCGGACATATTTAAAGCCCAGAGAGGCAGCTCAGCCACAGCCTGAAGAAGGGACAGACATCCCGAAACGTACTACAGAGGCCTGAGCACAGAACCACAGAAACTAAGCCAAATAGAGCACAGAAATAAGCACAAGCTGTAGGGGATATGCCAAAGAGAGCACAAGCTGAAGCACATACCAGCTGGGGAAATAGATATGCCAAACAGAGCACAGAATGCCAAATAGAGCAAAAGCTGAAGCACATACCAGCAGGGGAAATAATGCAGCACATGCAGGGGAAATACTACGCACAGAGATGCAGGGAATTAAGCCGAATAGAGCATGAGACACGTCATACTTACCTGGATACTTACCTGGAATTTAATTTGGCTGAAGAGTGTGTGATTTTGATTTTATTTCTGAGGGGGAGTGTGCTTTGGGGAACAGGGACAGTGTAACGTGCCCGTGCACTTCCCTGGACTCTTGGAGTCCAGGTTTATTTATCTCTCCTAACCCGCCAGTGCCTGCACTGTTCCCTCTCTGGGGTGCATTCCTCCTGTTTATTTTTATTTCTATGCCCTTTCCCTGAATCCTTAACCCTAACCCTAACCGTCGGGAGGTGTAATTCCTAACCCTAGTTTGTGGAGGAATTATGATCCATAATTGCTATAATTGAAAACCATTTTTGATACTTGATATAACAAAGGCGACTGGATATAACACACACATTTATTTAGAGGGATTTTTACAGCCACATGGGGAAAACTATTGAGAGTGTAGCTGGGGTATGGCTCCGCCCACATGCACACTGAGAGACGTGTCCGGACATATTTAAAGCCCAGAGAGGCAGCTCAGCCACAGCCTGAAGAAGGGACAGACATCCCGAAACGTACTACAGAGGCCTGAGCACAGAACCACAGAAACTAAGCCAAATAGAGCACAGAAATAAGCACAAGCTGTAGGGGATATGCCAAAGAGAGCACAAGCTGAAGCACATACCAGCTGGGGAAATAGATATGCCAAACAGAGCACAGAATGCCAAATAGAGCAAAAGCTGAAGCACATACCAGCAGGGGAAATAATGCAGCACATGCAGGGGAAATACTACGCACAGAGATGCAGGGAATTAAGCCGAATAGAGCATGAGACACGTCATACTTACCTGGATACTTACCTGGAATTTAATTTGGCTGAAGAGTGTGTGATTTTGATTTTATTTCTGAGGGGGAGTGTGCTTTGGGGAACAGGGACAGTGTAACGTGCCCGTGCACTTCCCTGGACTCTTGGAGTCCAGGTTTATTTATCTCTCCTAACCCGCCAGTGCCTGCACTGTTCCCTCTCTGGGGTGCATTCCTCCTGTTTATTTTTATTTCTATGCCCTTTCCCTGAATCCTTAACCCTAACCCTAACCGTCGGGAGGTGTAATTCCTAACCCTAGTTTGTGGAGGAATTATGATCCATAATTGCTATAATTGAAAACCATTTTGATACTTGATATAACAAAGGCGACTGGATATAACACACACATTTATTTAGAGGGATTTTTACAGCCACATGGGGAAAACTATTGAGAGTGTAGCTGGGGTATGGCTCCGCCCACATGCACACTGAGAGACGTGTCCGGACATATTTAAAGCCCAGAGAGGCAGCTCAGCCACAGCCTGAAGAAGGGACAGACATCCCGAAACGTACTACAGAGGCCTGAGCACAGAACCACAGAAACTAAGCCAAATAGAGCACAGAAATAAGCACAAGCTGTAGGGGATATGCCAAAGAGAGCACAAGCTGAAGCACATACCAGCTGGGGAAATAGATATGCCAAACAGAGCACAGAATGCCAAATAGAGCAAAAGCTGAAGCACATACCAGCAGGGGAAATAATGCAGCACATGCAGGGGAAATACTACGCACAGAGATGCAGGGAATTAAGCCGAATAGAGCATGAGACACGTCATACTTACCTGGATACTTACCTGGAATTTAATTTGGCTGAAGAGTGTGTGATTTTGATTTTATTTCTGAGGGGGAGTGTGCTTTGGGGAACAGGGACAGTGTAACGTGCCCGTGCACTTCCCTGGACTCTTGGAGTCCAGGTTTATTTATCTCTCCTAACCCGCCAGTGCCTGCACTGTTCCCTCTCTGGGGTGCATTCCTCCTGTTTATTTTTATTTCTATGCCCTTTCCTGAATCCTTAACCCTAACCCTAACCGTCGGGAGGTGTAATTCCTAACCCTAGTTTGTGGAGGAATTATGATCCATAATTGCTATAATTGAAAACCATTTTTGATACTTGATATAACAAAGGCGACTGGATATAACACACACATTTATTTAGAGGATTTTTACAGCCACATGGGGAAAACTATTGAGAGTGTAGCTGGGGTATGGCTCCGCCCACATGCACACTGAGAGACGTGTCCGGACATATTTAAAGCCCAGAGAGGCAGCTCAGCCACAGCCTGAAGAAGGGACAGACATCCCGAAACGTACTACAGAGGCCTGAGCACAGAACCACAGAAACTAAGCCAAATAGAGCACAGAAATAAGCACAAGCTGTAGGGGATATGCCAAAGAGAGCACAAGCTGAAGCACATACCAGCTGGGGAAATAGATATGCCAAACAGAGCACAGAATGCCAAATAGAGCAAAAGCTGAAGCACATACCAGCAGGGGAAATAATGCAGCACATGCAGGGGAAATACTACGCACAGAGATGCAGGGAATTAAGCCGAATAGAGCATGAGACACGTCATACTTACCTGGATACTTACCTGGAATTTAATTTGGCTGAAGAGTGTGTGATTTTGATTTTATTTCTGAGGGGGAGTGTGCTTTGGGGAACAGGGACAGTGTAACGTGCCCGTGCACTTCCCTGGACTCTTGGAGTCCAGGTTTATTTATCTCTCCTAACCCGCCAGTGCCTGCACTGTTCCCTCTCTGGGGTGCATTCCTCCTGTTTATTTTTATTTCTATGCCCTTTCCTGAATCCTTAACCCTAACCCTAACCGTCGGGAGGTGTAATTCCTAACCCTAGTTTGTGGAGGAATTATGATCCATAATTGCTATAATTGAAAACCATTTTTGATACTTGATATAACAAAGGCGACTGGATATAACACACACATTTATTTAGAGGGATTTTTACAGCCACATGGGGAAAACTATTGAGAGTGTAGCTGGGGTATGGCTCCGCCCACATGCACACTGAGAGACGTGTCGGACATATTTAAAGCCCAGAGAGGCAGCTCAGCCACAGCCTGAAGAAGGGACAGACATCCCGAAACGTACTACAGAGGCCTGAGCACAGAACCACAGAAACTAAGCCAAATAGAGCACAGAAATAAGCACAAGCTGTAGGGGATATGCCAAAGAGAGCACAAGCTGAAGCACATACCAGCTGGGGAAATAGATATGCCAAACAGAGCACAGAATGCCAAATAGAGCAAAAGCTGAAGCACATACCAGCAGGGGAAATAATGCAGCACATGCAGGGGAAATACTACGCACAGAGATGCAGGGAATTAAGCCGAATAGAGCATGAGACACGTCATACTTACCTGGATACTTACCTGGAATTTAATTTGGCTGAAGAGTGTGTGATTTTGATTTTATTTCTGAGGGGGAGTGTGCTTTGGGGAACAGGGACAGTGTAACGTGCCCGTGCACTTCCCTGGACTCTTGGAGTCCAGGTTTATTTATCTCTCCTAACCCGCCAGTGCCTGCACTGTTCCCTCTCTGGGGTGCATTCCTCCTGTTTATTTTTATTTCTATGCCCTTTCCTGAATCCTTAACCCTAACCCTAACCGTCGGGAGGTGTAATTCCTAACCCTAGTTTGTGGAGGAATTATGATCCATAATTGCTATAATTGAAAACCATTTTTGATACTTGATATAACAAAGGCGACTGGATATAACACACACATTTATTTAGAGGGATTTTTACAGCCACATGGGGAAAACTATTGAGAGTGTAGCTGGGGTATGGCTCCGCCCACATGCACACTGAGAGACGTGTCCGGACATATTTAAAGCCCAGAGAGGCAGCTCAGCCACAGCCTGAAGAAGGGACAGACATCCCGAACGTACTACAGAGGCCTGAGCACAGAACCACAGAAACTAAGCCAAATAGAGCACAGAAATAAGCACAAGCTGTAGGGGATATGCCAAAGAGAGCACAAGCTGAAGCACATACCAGCTGGGGAAATAGATATGCCAAACAGAGCACAGAATGCCAAATAGAGCAAAAGCTGAAGCACATACCAGCAGGGGAAATAATGCAGCACATGCAGGGGAAATACTACGCACAGAGATGCAGGGAATTAAGCCGAATAGAGCATGAGACACGTCATACTTACCTGGATACTTACCTGGAATTTAATTTGGCTGAAGAGTGTGTGATTTTGATTTTATTTCTGAGGGGGAGTGTGCTTTGGGGAACAGGGACAGTGTAACGTGCCCGTGCACTTCCCTGGACTCTTGGAGTCCAGGTTTATTTATCTCTCCTAACCCGCCAGTGCCTGCACTGTTCCCTCTCTGGGGTGCATTCCTCCTGTTTATTTTTATTTCTATGCCCTTTCCTGAATCCTTAACCCTAACCCTAACCGTCGGGAGGTGTAATTCCTAACCCTAGTTTGTGGAGGAATTATGATCCATAATTGCTATAATTGAAAACCATTTTTGATACTTGATATAACAAAGGCGACTGGATATAACACACACATTTATTTAGAGGGATTTTTACAGCCACATGGGGAAAACTATTGAGAGTGTAGCTGGGGTATGGCTCCGCCCACATGCACACTGAGAGACGTGTCCGGACATATTTAAAGCCCAGAGAGGCAGCTCAGCCACAGCCTGAAGAAGGGACAGACATCCCGAAACGTACTACAGAGGCCTGAGCACAGAACCACAGAAACTAAGCCAAATAGAGCACAGAAATAAGCACAAGCTGTAGGGGATATGCCAAAGAGAGCACAAGCTGAAGCACATACCAGCTGGGGAAATAGATATGCCAAACAGAGCACAGAATGCCAAATAGAGCAAAAGCTGAAGCACATACCAGCAGGGGAAATAATGCAGCACATGCAGGGGAAATACTACGCACAGAGATGCAGGGAATTAAGCCGAATAGAGCATGAGACACGTCATACTTACCTGGATACTTACCTGGAATTTAATTTGGCTGAAGAGTGTGTGATTTTGATTTTATTTCTGAGGGGGAGTGTGCTTTGGGGAACAGGGACAGTGTAACGTGCCCGTGCACTTCCCTGGACTCTTGGAGTCCAGGTTTATTTATCTCTCCTAACCCGCCAGTGCCTGCACTGTTCCCTCTCTGGGGTGCATTCCTCCTGTTTATTTTTATTTCTATGCCCTTTCCTGAATCCTTAACCCTAACCCTAACCGTCGGGAGGTGTAATTCCTAACCCTAGTTTGTGGAGGAATTATGATCCATAATTGCTATAATTGAAAACCATTTTTGATACTTGATATAACAAAGGCGACTGGATATAACACACACATTTATTTAGAGGGATTTTTACAGCCACATGGGGAAAACTATTGAGAGTGTAGCTGGGGTATGGCTCCGCCCACATGCACACTGAGAGACGTGTCCGGACATATTTAAAGCCCAGAGAGGCAGCTCAGCCACAGCCTGAAGAAGGGACAGACATCCCGAAACGTACTACAGAGGCCTGAGCACAGAACCACAGAAACTAAGCCAAATAGAGCACAGAAATAAGCACAAGCTGTAGGGGATATGCCAAAGAGAGCACAAGCTGAAGCACATACCAGCTGGGGAAATAGATATGCCAAACAGAGCACAGAATGCCAAATAGAGCAAAAGCTGAAGCACATACCAGCAGGGGAAATAATGCAGCACATGCAGGGGAAATACTACGCACAGAGATGCAGGGAATTAAGCCGAATAGAGCATGAGACACGTCATACTTACCTGGATACTTACCTGGAATTTAATTTGGCTGAAGAGTGTGTGATTTTGATTTTATTTCTGAGGGGGAGTGTGCTTTGGGGAACAGGGACAGTGTAACGTGCCCGTGCACTTCCCTGGACTCTTGGAGTCCAGGTTTATTTATCTCTCCTAACCCGCCAGTGCCTGCACTGTTCCCTCTCTGGGGTGCATTCCTCCTGTTTATTTTTATTTCTATGCCCTTTCCCTGAATCCTTAACCCTAACCCTAACCGTCGGGAGGTGTAATTCCTAACCCTAGTTTGTGGAGGAATTATGATCCATAATTGCTATAATTGAAAACCATTTTTGATACTTGATATAACAAAGGCGACTGGATATAACACACACATTTATTTAGAGGGATTTTTACAGCCACATGGGGAAAACTATTGAGAGTGTAGCTGGGGTATGGCTCCGCCCACATGCACACTGAGAGACGTGTCGGACATATTTAAAGCCCAGAGAGGCAGCTCAGCCACAGCCTGAAGAAGGGACAGACATCCCGAAACGTACTACAGAGGCCTGAGCACAGAACCACAGAAACTAAGCCAAATAGAGCACAGAAATAAGCACAAGCTGTAGGGGATATGCCAAAGAGAGCACAAGCTGAAGCACATACCAGCTGGGGAAATAGATATGCCAAACAGAGCACAGAATGCCAAATAGAGCAAAAGCTGAAGCACATACCAGCAGGGGAAATAATGCAGCACATGCAGGGGAAATACTACGCACAGAGATGCAGGGAATTAAGCCGAATAGAGCATGAGACACGTCATACTTACCTGGATACTTACCTGGAATTTAATTTGGCTGAAGAGTGTGTGATTTTGATTTTATTTCTGAGGGGGAGTGTGCTTTGGGGAACAGGGACAGTGTAACGTGCCCGTGCACTTCCCTGGACTCTTGGAGTCCAGGTTTATTTATCTCTCCTAACCCGCCAGTGCCTGCACTGTTCCCTCTCTGGGGTGCATTCCTCCTGTTTATTTTTATTTCTATGCCCTTTCCCTGAATCCTTAACCCTAACCCTAACCGTCGGGAGGTGTAATTCCTAACCCTAGTTTGTGGAGGAATTATGATCCATAATTGCTATAATTGAAAACCATTTTTGATACTTGATATAACAAAGGCGACTGGATATAACACACACATTTATTTAGAGGATTTTTACAGCCACATGGGGAAAACTATTGAGAGTGTAGCTGGGGTATGGCTCCGCCCACATGCACACTGAGAGACGTGTCCGGACATATTTAAAGCCCAGAGAGGCAGCTCAGCCACAGCCTGAAGAAGGGACAGACATCCCGAAACGTACTACAGAGGCCTGAGCACAGAACCACAGAAACTAAGCCAAATAGAGCACAGAAATAAGCACAAGCTGTAGGGGATATGCCAAAGAGAGCACAAGCTGAAGCACATACCAGCTGGGGAAATAGATATGCCAAACAGAGCACAGAATGCCAAATAGAGCAAAAGCTGAAGCACATACCAGCAGGGGAAATAATGCAGCACATGCAGGGGAAATACTACGCACAGAGATGCAGGGAATTAAGCCGAATAGAGCATGAGACACGTCATACTTACCTGGATACTTACCTGGAATTTAATTTGGCTGAAGAGTGTGTGATTTTGATTTTATTTCTGGGGAGTGTGCTTTGGGGAACAGGGACAGTGTAACGTGCCCGTGCACTTCCCTGGACTCTTGGAGTCCAGGTTTATTTATCTCTCCTAACCCGCCAGTGCCTGCACTGTTCCCTCTCTGGGGTGCATTCCTCCTGTTTATTTTTATTTCTATGCCCTTTCCTGAATCCTTAACCCTAACCCTAACCGTCGGGAGGTGTAATTCCTAACCCTAGTTTGTGGAGGAATTATGATCCATAATTGCTATAATTGAAAACCATTTTTGATACTTGATATAACAAAGGCGACTGGATATAACACACACATTTATTTAGAGGGATTTTTACAGCCACATGGGGAAAACTATTGAGAGTGTAGCTGGGGTATGGCTCCGCCCACATGCACACTGAGAGACGTGTCCGGACATATTTAAAGCCCAGAGAGGCAGCTCAGCCACAGCCTGAAGAAGGGACAGACATCCCGAAACGTACTACAGAGGCCTGAGCACAGAACCACAGAAACTAAGCCAAATAGAGCACAGAAATAAGCACAAGCTGTAGGGGATATGCCAAAGAGAGCACAAGCTGAAGCACATACCAGCTGGGAAATAGATATGCCAAACAGAGCACAGAATGCCAAATAGAGCAAAAGCTGAAGCACATACCAGCAGGGGAAATAATGCAGCACATGCAGGGGAAATACTACGCACAGAGATGCAGGGAATTAAGCCGAATAGAGCATGAGACACGTCATACTTACCTGGATACTTACCTGGAATTTAATTTGGCTGAAGAGTGTGTGATTTTGATTTTATTTCTGAGGGGGAGTGTGCTTTGGGGAACAGGGACAGTGTAACGTGCCCGTGCACTTCCCTGGACTCTTGGAGTCCAGGTTTATTTATCTCTCCTAACCCGCCAGTGCCTGCACTGTTCCCTCTCTGGGGTGCATTCCTCCTGTTTATTTTTATTTCTATGCCCTTTCCTGAATCCTTAACCCTAACCCTAACCGTCGGGAGGTGTAATTCCTAACCCTAGTTTGTGGAGGAATTATGATCCATAATTGCTATAATTGAAAACCATTTTTGATACTTGATATAACAAAGGCGACTGGATATAACACACACATTTATTTAGAGGGATTTTTACAGCCACATGGGGAAAACTATTGAGAGTGTAGCTGGGGTATGGCTCCGCCCACATGCACACTGAGAGACGTGTCCGGACATATTTAAAGCCCAGAGAGGCAGCTCAGCCACAGCCTGAAGAAGGGACAGACATCCCGAACGTACTACAGAGGCCTGAGCACAGAACCACAGAAACTAAGCCAAATAGAGCACAGAAATAAGCACAAGCTGTAGGGGATATGCCAAAGAGAGCACAAGCTGAAGCACATACCAGCTGGGGAAATAGATATGCCAAACAGAGCACAGAATGCCAAATAGAGCAAAAGCTGAAGCACATACCAGCAGGGGAAATAATGCAGCACATGCAGGGGAAATACTACGCACAGAGATGCAGGGAATTAAGCCGAATAGAGCATGAGACACGTCATACTTACCTGGATACTTACCTGGAATTTAATTTGGCTGAAGAGTGTGTGATTTTGATTTTATTTCTGAGGGGAGTGTGCTTTGGGGAACAGGGACAGTGTAACGTGCCCGTGCACTTCCCTGGACTCTTGGAGTCCAGGTTTATTTATCTCTCCTAACCCGCCAGTGCCTGCACTGTTCCCTCTCTGGGGTGCATTCCTCCTGTTTATTTTTATTTCTATGCCCTTTCCCTGAATCCTTAACCCTAACCCTAACCGTCGGGAGGTGTAATTCCTAACCCTAGTTTGTGGAGGAATTATGATCCATAATTGCTATAATTGAAAACCATTTTTGATACTTGATATAACAAAGGCGACTGGATATAACACACACATTTATTTAGAGGATTTTTACAGCCACATGGGGAAAACTATTGAGAGTGTAGCTGGGGTATATTCTCCGCCCACATGCACACTGAGAGACGTGTCGGACATATTTAAAGCCCAGAGAGGCAGCTCAGCCACAGCCTGAAGAAGGGACAGACATCCCGAAACGTACTACAGAGGCCTGAGCACAGAACCACAGAAACTAAGCCAAATAGAGCACAGAAATAAGCACAAGCTGTAGGGGATATGCCAAAGAGAGCACAAGCTGAAGCACATACCAGCTGGGGAAATAGATATGCCAAACAGAGCACAGAATGCCAAATAGAGCAAAAGCTGAAGCACATACCAGCAGGGGAAATAATGCAGCACATGCAGGGGAAATACTACGCACAGAGATGCAGGGAATTAAGCCGAATAGAGCATGAGACACGTCATACTTACCTGGATACTTACCTGGAATTTAATTTGGCTGAAGAGTGTGTGATTTTGATTTTATTTCTGAGGGGGAGTGTGCTTTGGGGAACAGGGACAGTGTAACGTGCCGTGCACTTCCCTGGACTCTTGGAGTCCAGGTTTATTTATCTCTCCTAACCCGCCAGTGCCTGCACTGTTCCCTCTCTGGGGTGCATTCCTCCTGTTTATTTTTATTTCTATGCCCTTTCCCTGAATCCTTAACCCTAACCCTAACCGTCGGGAGGTGTAATTCCTAACCCTAGTTTGTGGAGGAATTATGATCCATAATTGCTATAATTGAAAACCATTTTTGATACTTGATATAACAAAGGCGACTGGATATAACACACACATTTATTTAGAGGGATTTTTACAGCCACATGGGGAAAACTATTGAGAGTGTAGCTGGGGTATGGCTCCGCCCACATGCACACTGAGAGACGTGTCGGACATATTTAAAGCCCAGAGAGGCAGCTCAGCCACAGCCTGAAGAAGGGACAGACATCCCGAAACGTACTACAGAGGCCTGAGCACAGAACCACAGAAACTAAGCCAAATAGAGCACAGAAATAAGCACAAGCTGTAGGGGATATGCCAAAGAGAGCACAAGCTGAAGCACATACCAGCTGGGGAAATAGATATGCCAAACAGAGCACAGAATGCCAAATAGAGCAAAAGCTGAAGCACATACCAGCAGGGGAAATAATGCAGCACATGCAGGGGAAATACTACGCACAGAGATGCAGGGAATTAAGCCGAATAGAGCATGAGACACGTCATACTTACCTGGATACTTACCTGGAATTTAATTTGGCTGAAGAGTGTGTGATTTTGATTTTATTTCTGAGGGGGAGTGTGCTTTGGGGAACAGGGACAGTGTAACGTGCCCGTGCACTTCCCTGGACTCTTGGAGTCCAGGTTTATTTATCTCTCCTAACCCGCCAGTGCCTGCACTGTTCCCTCTCTGGGGTGCATTCCTCCTGTTTATTTTTATTTCTATGCCCTTTCCCTGAATCCTTAACCCTAACCCTAACCGTCGGGAGGTGTAATTCCTAACCCTAGTTTGTGGAGGAATTATGATCCATAATTGCTATAATTGAAAACCATTTTTGATACTTGATATAACAAAGGCGACTGGATATAACACACACATTTATTTAGAGGGATTTTTACAGCCACATGGGGAAAACTATTGAGAGTGTAGCTGGGGTATGGCTCCGCCCACATGCACACTGAGAGACGTGTCGGACATATTTAAAGCCCAGAGAGGCAGCTCAGCCACAGCCTGAAGAAGGGACAGACATCCCGAAACGTACTACAGAGGCCTGAGCACAGAACCACAGAAACTAAGCCAAATAGAGCACAGAAATAAGCACAAGCTGTAGGGGATATGCCAAAGAGAGCACAAGCTGAAGCACATACCAGCTGGGGAAATAGATATGCCAAACAGAGCACAGAATGCCAAATAGAGCAAAAGCTGAAGCACATACCAGCAGGGGAAATAATGCAGCACATGCAGGGGAAATACTACGCACAGAGATGCAGGGAATTAAGCCGAATAGAGCATGAGACACGTCATACTTACCTGGATACTTACCTGGAATTTAATTTGGCTGAAGAGTGTGTGATTTTGATTTTATTTCTGAGGGGGAGTGTGCTTTGGGGAACAGGGACAGTGTAACGTGCCCGTGCACTTCCCTGGACTCTTGGAGTCCAGGTTTATTTATCTCTCCTAACCCGCCAGTGCCTGCACTGTTCCTCTCTGGGGTGCATTCCTCCTGTTTATTTTTATTTCTATGCCCTTTCCTGAATCCTTAACCCTAACCCTAACCGTCGGGAGGTGTAATTCCTAACCCTAGTTTGTGGAGGAATTATGATCCATAATTGCTATAATTGAAAACCATTTTTGATACTTGATATAACAAAGGCGACTGGATATAACACACACATTTATTTAGAGGGATTTTTACAGCCACATGGGGAAAACTATTGAGAGTGTAGCTGGGGTATGGCTCCGCCCACATGCACACTGAGAGACGTGTCCGGACATATTTAAAGCCCAGAGAGGCAGCTCAGCCACAGCCTGAAGAAGGGACAGACATCCCGAAACGTACTACAGAGGCCTGAGCACAGAACCACAGAAACTAAGCCAAATAGAGCACAGAAATAAGCACAAGCTGTAGGGGATATGCCAAAGAGAGCACAAGCTGAAGCACATACCAGCTGGGGAAATAGATATGCCAAACAGAGCACAGAATGCCAAATAGAGCAAAAGCTGAAGCACATACCAGCAGGGGAAATAATGCAGCACATGCAGGGGAAATACTACGCACAGAGATGCAGGGAATTAAGCCGAATAGAGCATGAGACACGTCATACTTACCTGGATACTTACCTGGAATTTAATTTGGCTGAAGAGTGTGTGATTTTGATTTTATTTCTGAGGGGGAGTGTGCTTTGGGGAACAGGGACAGTGTAACGTGCCCGTGCACTTCCCTGGACTCTTGGAGTCCAGGTTTATTTATCTCTCCTAACCCGCCAGTGCCTGCACTGTTCCCTCTCTGGGGTGCATTCCTCCTGTTTATTTTTATTTCTATGCCCTTTCCCTGAATCCTTAACCCTAACCCTAACGTCGGGAGGTGTAATTCCTAACCCTAGTTTGTGGAGGAATTATGATCCATAATTGCTATAATTGAAAACCATTTTTGATACTTGATATAACAAAGGCGACTGGATATAACACACACATTTATTTAGAGGATTTTTACAGCCACATGGGGAAAACTATTGAGAGTGTAGCTGGGGTATGGCTCCGCCCACATGCACACTGAGAGACGTGTCCGGACATATTTAAAGCCCAGAGAGGCAGCTCAGCCACAGCCTGAAGAAGGGACAGACATCCCGAAACGTACTACAGAGGCCTGAGCACAGAACCACAGAAACTAAGCCAAATAGAGCACAGAAATAAGCACAAGCTGTAGGGGATATGCCAAAGAGAGCACAAGCTGAAGCACATACCAGCTGGGGAAATAGATATGCCAAACAGAGCACAGAATGCCAAATAGAGCAAAAGCTGAAGCACATACCAGCAGGGGAAATAATGCAGCACATGCAGGGGAAATACTACGCACAGAGATGCAGGGAATTAAGCCGAATAGAGCATGAGACACGTCATACTTACCTGGATACTTACCTGGAATTTAATTTGGCTGAAGAGTGTGTGATTTTGATTTTATTTCTGAGGGGGAGTGTGCTTTGGGGAACAGGGACAGTGTAACGTGCCCGTGCACTTCCCTGGACTCTTGGAGTCCAGGTTTATTTATCTCTCCTAACCCGCCAGTGCCTGCACTGTTCCCTCTCTGGGGTGCATTCCTCCTGTTTATTTTTATTTCTATGCCCTTTCCTGAATCCTTAACCCTAACCCTAACTGGTCGGGAGGTGTAATTCCTAACCCTAGTTTGTGGAGGAATTATGATCCATAATTGCTATAATTGAAAACCATTTTTGATACTTGATATAACAAAGGCGACTGGATATAACACACACATTTATTTAGAGGGATTTTTACAGCCACATGGGGAAAACTATTGAGAGTGTAGCTGGGGTATGGCTCCGCCCACATGCACACTGAGAGACGTGTCGGACATATTTAAAGCCCAGAGAGGCAGCTCAGCCACAGCCTGAAGAAGGGACAGACATCCCGAAACGTACTACAGAGGCCTGAGCACAGAACCACAGAAACTAAGCCAAATAGAGCACAGAAATAAGCACAAGCTGTAGGGGATATGCCAAAGAGAGCACAAGCTGAAGCACATACCAGCTGGGGAAATAGATATGCCAAACAGAGCACAGAATGCCAAATAGAGCAAAAGCTGAAGCACATACCAGCAGGGGAAATAATGCAGCACATGCAGGGGAAATACTACGCACAGAGATGCAGGGAATTAAGCCGAATAGAGCATGAGACACGTCATACTTACCTGGATACTTACCTGGAATTTAATTTGGCTGAAGAGTGTGTGATTTTGATTTTATTTCTGAGGGGGAGTGTGCTTTGGGGAACAGGGACAGTGTAACGTGCCCGTGCACTTCCCTGGACTCTTGGAGTCCAGGTTTATTTATCTCTCCTAACCCGCCAGTGCCTGCACTGTTCCCTCTCTGGGGTGCATTCCTCCTGTTTATTTTTATTTCTATGCCCTTTCCCTGAATCCTTAACCCTAACCCTAACCGTCGGGAGGTGTAATTCCTAACCCTAGTTTGTGGAGGAATTATGATCCATAATTGCTATAATTGAAAACCATTTTTGATACTTGATATAACAAAGGCGACTGGATATAACACACACATTTATTTAGAGGATTTTTACAGCCACATGGGGAAAACTATTGAGAGTGTAGCTGGGGTATGGCTCCGCCCACATGCACACTGAGAGACGTGTCCGGACATATTTAAAGCCCAGAGAGGCAGCTCAGCCACAGCCTGAAGAAGGGACAGACATCCCGAAACGTACTACAGAGGCCTGAGCACAGAACCACAGAAACTAAGCCAAATAGAGCACAGAAATAAGCACAAGCTGTAGGGGATATGCCAAAGAGAGCACAAGCTGAAGCACATACCAGCTGGGGAAATAGATATGCCAAACAGAGCACAGAATGCCAAATAGAGCAAAAGCTGAAGCACATACCAGCAGGGGAAATAATGCAGCACATGCAGGGGAAATACTACGCACAGAGATGCAGGGAATTAAGCCGAATAGAGCATGAGACACGTCATACTTACCTGGATACTTACCTGGAATTTAATTTGGCTGAAGAGTGTGTGATTTTGATTTTATTTCTGCTGGGGAGTGTGCTTTGGGGAACAGGGACAGTGTAACGTGCCCGTGCACTTCCCTGGACTCTTGGAGTCCAGGTTTATTTATCTCTCCTAACCCGCCAGTGCCTGCACTGTTCCCTCTCTGGGGTGCATTCCTCCTGTTTATTTTTATTTCTATGCCCTTTCCTGAATCCTTAACCCTAACCCTAACCGTCGGGAGGTGTAATTCCTAACCCTAGTTTGTGGAGGAATTATGATCCATAATTGCTATAATTGAAAACCATTTTTGATACTTGATATAACAAAGGCGACTGGATATAACACACACATTTATTTAGAGGATTTTTACAGCCACATGGGGAAAACTATTGAGAGTGTAGCTGGGGTATGGCTCCGCCCACATGCACACTGAGAGACGTGTCGGACATATTTAAAGCCCAGAGAGGCAGCTCAGCCACAGCCTGAAGAAGGGACAGACATCCCGAAACGTACTACAGAGGCCTGAGCACAGAACCACAGAAACTAAGCCAAATAGAGCACAGAAATAAGCACAAGCTGTAGGGGATATGCCAAAGAGAGCACAAGCTGAAGCACATACCAGCTGGGGAAATAGATATGCCAAACAGAGCACAGAATGCCAAATAGAGCAAAAGCTGAAGCACATACCAGCAGGGGAAATAATGCAGCACATGCAGGGGAAATACTACGCACAGAGATGCAGGGAATTAAGCCGAATAGAGCATGAGACACGTCATACTTACCTGGATACTTACCTGGAATTTAATTTGGCTGAAGAGTGTGTGATTTTGATTTTATTTCTGAGGGGGAGTGTGCTTTGGGGAACAGGGACAGTGTAACGTGCCCGTGCACTTCCCTGGACTCTTGGAGTCCAGGTTTATTTATCTCTCCTAACCCGCCAGTGCCTGCACTGTTCCCTCTCTGGGGTGCATTCCTCCTGTTTATTTTTATTTCTATGCCCTTTCCCTGAATCCTTAACCCTAACCCTAACCGTCGGGAGGTGTAATTCCTAACCCTAGTTTGTGGAGGAATTATGATCCATAATTGCTATAATTGAAAACCATTTTTGATACTTGATATAACAAAGGCGACTGGATATAACACACACATTTATTTAGAGGGATTTTTACAGCCACATGGGGAAAACTATTGAGAGTGTAGCTGGGGTATGGCTCCGCCCACATGCACACTGAGAGACGTGTCGGACATATTTAAAGCCCAGAGAGGCAGCTCAGCCACAGCCTGAAGAAGGGACAGACATCCCGAAACGTACTACAGAGGCCTGAGCACAGAACCACAGAAACTAAGCCAAATAGAGCACAGAAATAAGCACAAGCTGTAGGGGATATGCCAAAGAGAGCACAAGCTGAAGCACATACCAGCTGGGGAAATAGATATGCCAAACAGAGCACAGAATGCCAAATAGAGCAAAAGCTGAAGCACATACCAGCAGGGGAAATAATGCAGCACATGCAGGGGAAATACTACGCACAGAGATGCAGGGAATTAAGCCGAATAGAGCATGAGACACGTCATACTTACCTGGATACTTACCTGGAATTTAATTTGGCTGAAGAGTGTGTGATTTTGATTTTATTTCTGAGGGGGAGTGTGCTTTTGGGGAACAGGGACAGTGTAACGTGCCCGTGCACTTCCCTGGACTCTTGGAGTCCAGGTTTATTTATCTCTCCTAACCCGCCAGTGCCTGCACTGTTCCCTCTCTGGGGTGCATTCCTCCTGTTTATTTTTATTTCTATGCCCTTTCCCTGAATCCTTAACCCTAACCCTAACCGCCGGGAGGTGTAATTCCTAACCCTAGTTTGTGGAGGAATTATGATCCATAATTGCTATAATTGAAAACCATTTTTGATACTTGATATAACAAAGGCGACTGGATATAACACACACATTTATTTAGAGGGATTTTTACAGCCACATGGGGAAAACTATTGAGAGTGTAGCTGGGGTATGGCTCCGCCCACATGCACACTGAGAGACGTGTCTGGACATATTTAAAGCCCAGAGAGGCAGCTCAGCCACAGCCTGAAGAAGGGACAGACATCCCGAAACGTAGCTACAGAGGCCTGAGCACAGAACCACAGAAACTAAGCCAAATAGAGCACAGAAATAAGCACAAGCTGTAGGGGATATGCCAAAGAGAGCACAAGCTGAAGCACATACCAGCTGGGGAAATAGATATGCCAAACAGAGCACAGAATGCCAAATAGAGCAAAAGCTGAAGCACATACCAGCAGGGGAAATAATGCAGCACATGCAGGGGAAATACTACGCACAGAGATGCAGGGAATTAAGCCGAATAGAGCATGAGACACGTCATACTTACCTGGATACTTACCTGGAATTTAATTTGGCTGAAGAGTGTGTGATTTTGATTTTATTTCTCTGAGGGGGAGTGTGCTTTGGGGAACAGGGACAGTGTAACGTGCCGTGCACTTCCCTGGACTCTTGGAGTCCAGGTTTATCTTATAACCCTAACCCTAACCCCTAACCCTAACCCTAACCCGCCAGTGCCTGCACTGTTCGGGTCCCTGAGGTGTGTTCCCTCCAGTCTCTTCCGGGAGAGGCCTATGCCCTGAAACCTTAACCCTAACCCTAACCATTCCAGGGAGGTTAATGCCTAACCCTAAGTCCGGGTGGGATTTATTATTATTATTCCCCTATCCTAATTCCCTAATCCTAACCCTAATTTTTGGGAGGTTTAATTTCTTACCCTAAATTCGGGAGAATTTATTACTTATATAACAAAGCCATCCTCTGCCAGCTCATTTATTACACGCTGTTGTGCATGGAGCGGATTTACACCCACACAGAGAGAGAAGTGCATAGAGGGGGGGGGTGAGCATTTGTGAAGAAGGGGTGCCGCCCACAAGCTCACTGGGGAGGTGTCTGGACATGTATATAAGCTCAGAGAAGCATTACAGCTCTGCCACAGCCTGAAGAAGGGAAAAACATCCCGAAACGTAGCTACAGTAGGCAAGAGCACTGAACCACATTTATTTAAACTAACGTCAAGATAGACTACGAGGAAGGGGGAAAAAGACACTGAGAAACAAATGGAGCAGAGAGATTGCACAAATACTTAACCGTACGTCATGATAGACTGGAGGAACAGGGAACAGACACTGGGAAACACATGAAGCCACATTATACTTACCGTATGTCAACATAGACTGCACGAAGAGGGGATAAGACAAAGAAAGCTGTTACGGGCGCTACAGCCACATGCACAGAAGTTGCAAAGAGCACGGGCTGCCGTCAGAGGGCATCATCATGAGGAAGATACTTACCTGTAGGTCTAGTTTGACCACATATTTAATTTGGATGGGGTGTTTATGTTTTTTTAACCCAAACGTGGGGTCTGGGAGAGCTGGGGAGAGGACTGCACTTTGGGGACTAATGACAGTGTAACGTGCCAGTGCACTTCCCTGGACTCTTGGAGTCTAGGGTTATTTATACTTCCCTAACCCCCCCGTGCCTGCACTGTCGGGTCCCTGAGGTGTGTTCCGATCTCCAGTCTCTCCCTCCGGGAGAGGCCCTTGCCCTGAAACCCATTCCCTAACCCTAACCATTCCAGGGAGGTTAATGCCTAACCCTAAGTCCGGGTGGGATTTATTATTATTATTCCCCTATCCTAATTCCCTAATCCTAACCCTAATTTTTGGGAGGTTTAATTTCTTACCCTAAATTGGGGGAGAATTTATTACTTATATAACAAAGCCATCCTCTGCCAGCTCATTTATTACACGCTGTTGTGCATGGAGGCGGATTCACGCACCCACACAGAGAGAGAAGTGCATAGAGGGGGGGGGGGTGAGCATTTGTGAAGGGGTGCCGCCCACAAGCTCACAGGGAGGTGTCTGGACATGTATATAAGCTCAGAGAAGCATTACAGCTCTGCCACAGCCTGAAGAAGGGAAAAACATCCCAAACGTAGCTACAGTAGGCAAGAGCACTGAACCACATTTATTTACCTTTCCCTAACGTCAAGATAGACTACGAGGAAGGGGGAAAAAGACACTGAGAAACAAATGGAGCAGAGAGATTGCACAAATACTTACCGTACGTCATGATAGACTGCGAGGAACAGGGGAACAGACACTGGGAAACACATGAAGCCACATTATACTTACCGTATGTCAACATAGACTGCACGAAGAGGGGATAAGACAAAGAAAGCTGTTACGGGCGCTACAGCCACATGCACAGAAGTTGCAAAGAGCACGGGCTGCCGTCAGAGGGCATCATCATGAGGAAGATACTTACCGTGAGGTCTAGTTTGACCACATATTTAATTTGGATGGGGTGTTTATGTTACTTTTAACCCAAACGTGGGGTCTGGGAGAGCTGGGGAGAGGACTGCACTTTGGGGACTAATGACAGTGTAACGTGCCAGTGCACTTCCCTGGACTCTTGGAGTCTAGGGTTATTTATACTTCCCTAACCCGCCCGTGCCTGCACTGTCGGGTCCCTGAGGTGTGTTCCGATCTCCAGTCTCTCCCTCCGGGAGAGGCCCTTGCCCTGAAACCCAATTCCCTAACCCTAACCATTCCAGGGAGGTTAATGCCTAACCCTAAGTCCGGGTGGGATTATTCCCCTATCCTAATTCCCTAATCCTAACCCTAATTTTTGGGAGGTTTAATTTCTTACCCTAAATTCGGGGAGAATTTATTACTTATATAACAAAGCCATCCTCTGCCAGCTCATTTATTACACGCTGTTGTGCATGGAGGCGGATTCACGCACCCACACAGAGAGAGAAGTGCATAGAGGGGGGAGGGGGTGAGCATTTGTGAAGGGGTGCCGCCCACAAGCTCACAGGGGAGGTGTCTGGACATGTATATAAGCTCAGAGAAGCATTACAGCTCTGCCACAGCCTGAAGAAGGGAAAAACATCCCGAAACGTAGCTACAGTAGGCAAGAGCACTGAACCACATTTATTTACCGTACGTCAAGATAGACTACGAGGAAGGGGGGAAAAAGACACTGAGAAACAAATGGAGCAGAGAGATTGCACAAATACTTACCGTACGTCATGATAGACTGCGAGGAACAGGGGAACAGACACTGGGAAACACATGAAGCCACATTATACTTACCGTATGTCAACATAGACTGCGACGAAGAGGGGATAAGACAAAGAAAGCTGTTACGGGGCGCTACAGCCACATGCACAGAAGTTGCAAAGAGCACGGGCTGCCGTCAGAGGGCATCATCATGAGGAAGATACTTACCGTAGGTCTAGTTTGACCACATATTTAATTTGGATGGGGTGTTTATGTTACTTTTAACCCAAACGTGGGGTCTGGGAGAGCTGGGAGAGGACTGCACTTTGGGGACTAATGACAGTGTAACGTGCCAGTGCACTTCCCTGGACTCTTGGAGTCTAGGGTTATTTATACTTCCCTAACCCGCCCGTGCCTGCACTGTCGGGTCCCTGAGGTGTGTTCCGATCTCCAGTCTCTCCCTCCGGGAGAGGCCCTTGCCCTGAAACCCAATTCCCTAACCCTAACCATTCCAGGGAGGTTAATGCCTAACCCTAAGTCCGGGTGGGATTTATTATTATTATTCCCCTATCCTAATTCCCTAATCCTAACCCTAATTTTTGGGAGGTTTAATTTCTTACCCTAAATTCGGGGAGAATTTATTACTTATATAACAAAGCCATCCTCTGCCAGCTCATTTATTACACGCTGTTGTGCATGGAGGCGGATTCACGCACCCACACAGAGAGAGAAGTGCATAGAGGGGGAGGGGGTGAGCATTTGTGAAGGGGTGCCGCCCACAAGCTCACAGGGGAGGTGTCTGGACATGTATATAAGCTCAGAGAAGCATTACAGCTCTGCCACAGCCTGAAGAAGGGAAAAACATCCCAAACGTAGCTACAGTAGGCAAGAGCACTGAACCACATTTATTTACCGTACGTCAAGATAGACTACGAGGAAGGGGGAAAAAGACACTGAGAAACAAATGGAGCAGAGAGATTGCACAAATACTTACCGCGACGTCATGATAGACTGCGAGGAACAGGGGAACAGACACTGGGAAACACATGAAGCCACATTATACTTACCGTATGTCAACATAGACTGCGCACGAAGAGGGGATAAGACAAAGAAAGCTGTTACGGGCGCTACAGCCACATGCACAGAAGTTGCAAAGAGCACGGGCTGCCGTCAGAGGGCATCATCATGAGGAAGATACTTACCGGAGGTCTAGTTTGACCACATATTTAATTTGGATGGGGTGTTTATGTTACTTTTAACCCAAACGTGGGGTCTGGGAGAGCTGGGGAGAGGACTGCACTTTGGGGACTAATGACAGTGTAACGTGCCAGTGCACTTCCCTGGACTCTTGGAGTCTAGGGTTATTTATACTTCCCTAACCCGCCCGTGCCTGCACTGTCGGGTCCCTGAGGTGTGTTCCGATCTCCAGTCTCTCCCTCCGGGAGAGGCCCTTGCCCTGAAACCCAATTCCCTAACCCTAACCATTCCAGGGAGGTTAATGCCTAACCCTAAGTCCGGGTGGGATTTATTATTATTATTCCCCTATCCTAATTCCCTAATCCTAACCCTAATTTTTGGGAGGTTTAATTTCTTACCCTAAATTCGGGGAGAATTTATTACTTATATAACAAAGCCATCCTCTGCCAGCTCATTTATTACACGCTGTTGTGCATGGAGGCGGATTCACGCACCCACACAGAGAGAGAAGTGCATAGAGGGGGGAGGGGGTGAGCATTTGTGAAGGGGTGCCGCCCACAAGCTCACAGGGGAGGTGTCTGGACATGTATATAAGCTCAGAGAAGCATTACAGCTCTGCCACAGCCTGAAGAAGGAAAAACATCCCGAAACGTAGCTACAGTAGGCAAGAGCACTGAACCACATTTATTTACCGTGACGTCAAGATAGACTACGAGGAAGGGGGAAAAAGACACTGAGAAACAAATGGAGCAGAGAGATTGCACAAATACTTACCGACGTCATGATAGACTGCGAGGAACAGGGGAACAGACACTGGGAAACACATGAAGCCACATTATACTTACCGTATGTCAACATAGACTGCATTTAAGAGGGGATAAGACAAAGAAAGCTGTTACGGGCGCTACAGCCACATGCACAGAAGTTGCAAAGAGCACGGGCTGCCGTCAGAGGGCATCATCATGAGGAAGATACTTACCGTAGGTCTAGTTTGACCACATATTTAATTTGGATGGGGTGTTTATGTTACTTTTAACCCAAACGTGGGGTCTGGGAGAGCTGGGGAGAGGACTGCACTTTGGGGACTAATGACAGTGTAACGTGCCAGTGCACTTCCCTGGACTCTTGGAGTCTAGGGTTATTTATACTTCCCTAACCCGCCCGTGCCTGCACTGTCGGGTCCCTGAGGTGTGTTCCGATCTCCAGTCTCTCCCTCCGGGAGAGGCCCTTGCCCTGAAACCCACCCCTAACCCTAACCATTCCAGGGAGGTTAATGCCTAACCCTAAGTCCGGGTGGGATTTATTATTATTATTCCCTATCCTAATTCCCTAATCCTAACCCTAATTTTTGGGAGGTTTAATTTCTTACCCTAAATTCGGGAGAATTTATTACTTATATAACAAAGCCATCCTCTGCCAGCTCATTTATTACACGCTGTTGTGCATGGAGGCGGATTCACGCACCCACACAGAGAGAGAAGTGCATAGAGGGGAGGGGGTGAGCATTTGTGAAGGGGTGCCGCCCACAAGCTCACAGGGAGGTGTCTGGACATGTATATAAGCTCAGAGAAGCATTACAGCTCTGCCACAGCCTGAAGAAGGGAAAAACATCCCGAAACGTAGCTACAGTAGGCAAGAGCACTGAACCACATTTATTTACCGTACGTCAAGATAGACTACGAGGAAGGGGGGAAAAAGACACTGAGAAACAAATGGAGCAGAGAGATTGCACAAATACTTACCGTGACGTCATGATAGACTGCGAGGAACAGGGGAACAGACACTGGGAAACACATGAAGCCACATTATACTTACCGTATGTCAACATAGACTGCGACGAAGAGGGGATAAGACAAAGAAAGCTGTTACGGGGCGCTACAGCCACATGCACAGAAGTTGCAAAGAGCACGGGCTGCCGTCAGAGGGCATCATCATGAGGAAGATACTTACCGTAGGTCTAGTTTGACCACATATTTAATTTGGATGGGGTGTTTATGTTACTTTTAACCCAAACGTGGGGTCTGGGAGAGCTGGGGAGAGGACTGCACTTTGGGGACTAATGACAGTGTAACGTGCCAGTGCACTTCCCTGGACTCTTGGAGTCTAGGGTTATTTATACTTCCCTAACCCGCCCGTGCCTGCACTGTCGGGTCCCTGAGGTGTGTTCCGATCTCCAGTCTCTCCCTCCGGGAGAGGCCCTTGCCCTGAAACCCAATTCCCTAACCCTAACCATTCCAGGGAGGTTAATGCCTAACCCTAAGTCCGGGTGGGATTTATTATTATTATTCCCTATCCTAATTCCCTAATCCTAACCCTAATTTTTGGGAGGTTTAATTTCTTACCCTAAATTCGGGAGAATTTATTACTTATATAACAAAGCCATCCTCTGCCAGCTCATTTATTACACGCTGTTGTGCATGGAGGCGGATTCACGCACCCACACAGAGAGAGAAGTGCATAGAGGGGGGGGGGGTGAGCATTTGTGAAGGGGTGCCGCCCACAAGCTCACAGGGGAGGTGTCTGGACATGTATATAAGCTCAGAGAAGCATTACAGCTCTGCCACAGCCTGAAGAAGGGAAAAACATCCCGAAACGTAGCTACAGTAGGCAAGAGCACTGAACCACATTTATTTACCGTACGTCAAGATAGACTACGAGGAAGGGGGAAAAAGACACTGAGAAACAAATGGAGCAGAGAGATTGCACAAATACTTACCGACGTCATGATAGACTGCGAGGAACAGGGGAACAGACACTGGGAAACACATGAAGCCACATTATACTTACCGTATGTCAACATAGACTGATTTAAGAGGGGATAAGACAAAGAAAGCTGTTACGGGGCGCTACAGCCACATGCACAGAAGTTGCAAAGAGCACGGGCTGCCGTCAGAGGGCATCATCATGAGGAAGATACTTACCGTAGGTCTAGTTTGACCACATATTTAATTTGGATGGGGTGTTTATGTTACTTTTAACCCAAACGTGGGGTCTGGGAGAGCTGGGGAGAGGACTGCACTTTGGGGACTAATGACAGTGTAACGTGCCAGTGCACTTCCCTGGACTCTTGGAGTCTAGGGTTATTTATACTTCCCTAACCCGCCCGTGCCTGCACTGTCGGGTCCCTGAGGTGTGTTCCGATCTCCAGTCTCTCCCTCCGGGAGAGGCCCTTGCCCTGAAACCCACCCCTAACCCTAACCATTCCAGGGAGGTTAATGCCTAACCCTAAGTCCGGGTGGGATTTATTATTATTATTCCCCTATCCTAATTCCCTAATCCTAACCCTAATTTTTGGGAGGTTTAATTTCTTACCCTAAATTCGGGAGAATTTATTACTTATATAACAAAGCCATCCTCTGCCAGCTCATTTATTACACGCTGTTGTGCATGGAGGCGGATTCACGCACCACACAGAGAGAGAAGTGCATAGAGGGGGGAGGGGGTGAGCATTTGTGAAGGGGTGCCGCCCACAAGCTCACAGGGGAGGTGTCTGGACATGTATATAAGCTCAGAGAAGCATTACAGCTCTGCCACAGCCTGAAGAAGGGAAAAACATCATCCCAAACGTAGCTACAGTAGGCAAGAGCACTGAACCACATTTATTTACCGTGACGTCAAGATAGACTACGAGGAAGGGGGAAAAAGACACTGAGAAACAAATGGAGCAGAGAGATTGCACAAATACTTACCGTGACGTCATGATAGACTGCGAGGAACAGGGGAACAGACACTGGGAAACACATGAAGCCACATTATACTTACCGTATGTCAACATAGACTGCACGAAGAGGGGATAAGACAAAGAAAGCTGTTACGGGCGCTACAGCCACATGCACAGAAGTTGCAAGAGCACGGGCTGCCGCCAGAGGGCATCATCATGAGGAAGATACTTACCGTAGGTCTAGTTTGACCACATATTTAATTTGGATGGGGTGTTTATGTTACTTTTAACCCAAACGTGGGGTCTGGGAGAGCTGGGGAGAGGACTGCACTTTGGGGACTAATGACAGTGTAACGTGCCAGTGCACTTCCCTGGACTCTTGGAGTCTAGGGTTATTTATACTTCCCTAACCCGCCCGTGCCTGCACTGTCGGGTCCCTGAGGTGTGTTCCGATCTCCAGTCTCTCCCTCCGGGAGAGGCCCTTGCCCTGAAACCCAATTCCCTAACCCTAACCATTCCAGGGAGGTTAATGCCTAACCCTAAGTCCGGGTGGGATTTATTATTATTATTCCCTATCCTAATTCCCTAATCCTAACCCTAATTTTTGGGAGGTTTAATTTCTTACCCTAAATTCGGGAGAATTTATTACTTATATAACAAAGCCATCCTCTGCCAGCTCATTTATTACACGCTGTTGTGCATGGAGGCGGATTCACGCACCCACACAGAGAGAGAAGTGCATAGAGGGGGAGGGGGTGAGCATTTGTGAAGGGGTGCCGCCCACAAGCTCACAGGGAGGTGTCTGGACATGTATATAAGCTCAGAGAAGCATTACAGCTCTGCCACAGCCTGAAGAAGGGAAAAACATCCCAAACGTAGCTACAGTAGGCAAGAGCACTGAACCACATTTATTTACCGCACGTCAAGATAGACTACGAGGAAGGGGGTCAAAAAGACACTGAGAAACAAATGGAGCAGAGAGATTGCACAAATACTTACCGTACGTCATGATAGACTACGAGGAACAGGGGAACAGACACTGGGAAACACATGAAGCCACATTATACTTACCGTATGTCAACATAGACTGCACAAAGAGGGGATAAGACAAAGAAAGCTGTTACGGGCGCTACAGCCACATGCACAGAAGTTGCAAAGAGCACGGGCTGCCGTCAGAGGGCATCATCATGAGGAAGATACTTACCGTAGGTCTAGTTTGACCACATATTTAATTTGGATGGGGTGTTTATGTTACTTTTAACCCAAACGTGGGGTCTGGGAGAGCTGGGGAGAGGACTGCACTTTGGGGACTAATGACAGTGTAACGTGCCAGTGCACTTCCCTGGACTCTTGGAGTCTAGGGTTATTTATACTTCCCTAACCCGCCCGTGCCTGCACTGTCGGGTCCCTGAGGTGTGTTCCGATCTCCAGTCTCTCCCTCCGGGAGAGGCCCTTGCCCTGAAACCCAATTCCCTAACCCTAACCATTCCAGGGAGGTTAATGCCTAACCCTAAGTCCGGGTGGGATTTATTATTATTATTCCCTATCCTAATTCCCTAATCCTAACCCTAATTTTTGGGAGGTTTAATTTCTTACCCTAAATTCGGGAGAATTTATTACTTATATAACAAAGCCATCCTCTGCCAGCTCATTTATTACACGCTGTTGTGCATGGAGGCGGATTCACGCACCCACACAGAGAGAGAAGTGCATAGAGGGGAGGGGGTGAGCATTTGTGAAGGGGTGCCGCCCACAAGCTCACAGGGAGGTGTCTGGACATGTATATAAGCTCAGAGAAGCATTACAGCTCTGCCACAGCCTGAAGAAGGGAAAAACATCCCGAAACGTAGCTACAGTAGGCAAGAGCACTGAACCACATTTATTTACCCACGTCAAGATAGACTACGAGGAAGGGGGAAAAAGACACTGAGAAACAAATGGAGCAGAGAGATTGCACAAATACTTACCGTGCGTCATGATAGACTGCGAGGAACAGGGGAACAGACACTGGGAAACACATGAAGCCACATTATACTTACCGTATGTCAACATAGACTGCGACGAAGAGGGGATAAGACAAAGAAAGCTGTTACGGGCGCTACAGCCACATGCACAGAAGTTGCAAAGAGCACGGGCTGCCGTCAGAGGGCATCATCATGAGGAAGATACTTACCGTAGGTCTAGTTTGACCACATATTTAATTTGGATGGGGTGTTTATGTTACTTTTAACCCAAACGTGGGGTCTGGGAGAGCTGGGGAGAGGACTGCACTTTGGGGACTAATGACAGTGTAACGTGCCAGTGCACTTCCCTGGACTCTTGGAGTCTAGGGTTATTTATACTTCCCTAACCCGCCCGTGCCTGCACTGTCGGGTCCCTGAGGTGTGTTCCGATCTCCAGTCTCTCCCTCCGGGAGAGGCCCTTGCCCTGAAACCCAATTCCCTAACCCTAACCATTCCAGGGAGGTTAATGCCTAACCCTAAGTCCGGGTGGGATTTATTATTATTATTCCCTATCCTAATTCCCTAATCCTAACCCTAATTTTTGGGAGGTTTAATTTCTTACCCTAAATTCGGGAGAATTTATTACTTATATAACAAAGCCATCCTCTGCCAGCTCATTTATTACACGCTGTTGTGCATGGAGGCGGATTCACGCACCCACACAGAGAGAGAAGTGCATAGAGGGGGAGGGGTGAGCATTTGTGAAGGGGTGCCGCCCACAAGCTCACAGGGAGGTGTCTGGACATGTATATAAGCTCAGAGAAGCATTACAGCTCTGCCACAGCCTGAAGAAGGGAAAAACATCCGAAACGTAGCTACAGTAGGCAAGAGCACTGAACCACATTTATTTACCGTGACGTCAAGATAGACTACGAGGAAGGGGGAAAAAGACACTGAGAAACAAATGGAGCAGAGAGATTGCACAAATACTTACATGCGTCATGATAGACTGCGAGGAACAGGGGAACAGACACTGGGAAACACATGAAGCCACATTATACTTACCGTATGTCAACATAGACTGCGACGAAGAGGGGATAAGACAAAGAAAGCTGTTACGGGCGCTACAGCCACATGCACAGAAGTTGCAAAGAGCACGGGCTGCCGTCAGAGGGCATCATCATGAGGAAGATACTTACCGTAGGTCTAGTTTGACCACATATTTAATTTGGATGGGGTGTTTATGTTACTTTTAACCCAAACGTGGGGTCTGGGAGAGCTGGGGAGGACTGCACTTTGGGGACTAATGACAGTGTAACGTGCCAGTGCACTTCCTGGACTCTTGGAGTCTAGGGTTATTTATACTTCCCTAACCCGCCCGTGCCTGCACTGTCGGGTCCCTGAGGTGTGTTCCGATCTCCAGTCTCTCCCTCCGGGAGAGGCCCCTGCCCTGAAACCCAATTCCCTAACCCTAACCATTCCAGGAGGTTAATGCCTAACCCTAAGTCCGGGTGGGATTTATTATTATTATTCCCTATCCTAATTCCCTAATCCTAACCCTAATTTTTGGGAGGTTTAATTTCTTACCCTAAATTCGGGAGAATTTATTACTTATATAACAAAGCCATCCTCTGCCAGCTCATTTATTACACGCTGTTGTGCATGGAGGCGGATTCACGCACCCACACAGAGAGAGAAGTGCATAGAGGGGGAGGGGTGAGCATTTGTGAAGGGGTGCCGCCCACAAGCTCACAGGGAGGTGTCTGGACATGTATATAAGCTCAGAGAAGCATTACAGCTCTGCCACAGCCTGAAGAAGGGAAAAACATCCCGAAACGTAGCTACAGTAGGCAAGAGCACTGAACCACATTTATTTACCGTGACGTCAAGATAGACTACGAGGGAAGGGGGAAAAAGACACTGAGAAACAAATGGAGCAGAGAGATTGCACAAATACTTACCGTGCGTCATGATAGACTACGAGGAAAGGGGAACAGACACTGGGAAACACATGAAGCCACATTATACTTACCGTATGTCAACATAGACTGCACAAAGGGGATAAGACAAAGAAAGCTGTTACGGGCGCTACAGCCACATGCACAGAAGTTGCAAAGAGCACGGGCTGCCGTCAGAGGGCATCATCATGAGGAAGATACTTACCGTAGGTCTAGTTTGACCACATATTTAATTTGGATGGGGTGTTTATGTTTCTTTTAACCCAAACGTGGGGTCTGGGAGAGCTGGGAGAGGACTGCACTTTGGGGACTAATGACAGTGTAACGTGCCAGTGCACTTCCCTGGACTCTTGAGTCTAGGGTTATTTATACTTCCCTAACCCGCCCGTGCCTGCACTGTCGGGTCCCTGAGGTGTGTTCCGATCTCCAGTCTCTCCCTCCGGGAGAGGCCCTTGCCCTGAAACCAATTCCCTAACCCTAACCATTCCAGGGAGGTTAATGCCTAACCCTAAGTCCGGGTGGGATTTATTATTATTATTCCCTATCCTAATTCCCTAATCCTAACCCTAATTTTTGGGAGGTTTAATTTCTTACCCTAAATTCGGGAGAATTTATTACTTATATAACAAAGCCATCCTCTGCCAGCTCATTTATTACACGCTGTTGTGCATGGAGGCGGATTCACGCACCCACACAGAGAGAGAAGTGCATAGAGGGGGAGGGGTGAGCATTTGTGAAGGGGTGCCGCCCACAAGCTCACAGGGAGGTGTCTGGACATGTATATAAGCTCAGAGAAGCATTACAGCTCTGCCACAGCCTGAAGAAGGGAAAAACATCCCGAAACGTAGCTACAGTAGGCAAGAGCACTGAACCACATTTATTTACCGTCACGTCAAGATAGACTACGAGGAAGGGGGAAAAAGACACTGAGAAACAAATGGAGCAGAGAGATTGCACAAATACATAGAGCAGATACCGTCATGTCATGATAGACTACGAGGAACAGGGAACAGACACTGGGAAACACATGAAGCCACATTATACTTACCGTATGTCAACATAGACTGCACAAAGAGGGGATAAGACAAAGAAAGCTGTTACGGGCGCTACAGCCACATGCACAGAAGTTGCAAGAGCACGGGCTGCCGTCAGAGGGCATCATCATGAGGAAGATACTTACCGTAGGTCTAGTTTGACCACATATTTAATTTGGATGGGGTGTTTATGTTACTTTTAACCCAAACGTGGGGTCTGGGAGAGCTGGGGAGAGGACTGCACTTTGGGGACTAATGACAGTGTAACGTGCCAGTGCACTTCCCTGGACTCTTGGAGTCTAGGGTTATTTATACTTCCCTAACCCGCCCGTGCCTGCACTGTCGGGTCCCTGAGGTGTGTTCCGATCTCCAGTCTCTCCCTCCGGGAGAGGCCCTTGCCCTGAAACCCAATTCCCTAACCCTAACCATTCCAGGGAGGTTAATGCCTAACCCTAAGTCCGGGTGGGATTTATTATTATTATTCCCTATCCTAATTCCCTAATCCTAACCCTAATTTTTGGGAGGTTTAATTTCTTACCCTAAATTCGGGGAGAATTTATTACTTATATAACAAAGCCATCCTCTGCCAGCTCATTTATTACACGCTGTTGTGCATGGAGGCGGATTCACGCACCCACACAGAGAGAAGTGCATAGAGGGGGGGGGGGTGAGCATTTGTGAAGGGGTGCCGCCCACAAGCTCACAGGGGAGGTGTCTGGACATGTATATAAGCTCAGAGAAGCATTACAGCTCTGCCACAGCCTGAAGAAGGGAAAAACATCCCGAAACGTAGCTACAGTAGGCAAGAGCACTGAACCACATTTATTTACCGTCACGTCAAGATAGACTACGAGGAAGGGGGAAAAAGACACTGAGAAACAAATGGAGCAAGAGATTGCACAAATACTTACCGAATACGTCATGATAGACTGCGAGGAACAGGGAACAGACACTGGGAAACACATGAAGCCACATTATACTTACCGTATGTCAACATAGACTGCGGAAGAGGGAAAAGAGAAGGGATAAGACAAAAGAAAGCTGTTACGGGCGCTACAGCCACATGCACAGAAGTTGCAAAGAGCACGGGCTGCCGTCAGAGGGCATCATCATGAGGAAGATACTTACCGTGAGGTCTAGTTTGACCACATATTTAATTTGGATGGGGTGTTTATGTTTCTTTTAACCCAAACGTGGGGTCTGGGAGAGCTGGGAGAGGACTGCACTTTGGGGACTAATGACAGTGTAACGTGCCAGTGCACTTCCCTGGACTCTTTGAGTCTAGGGTTATTTATACTTCCCTAACCCGCCCGTGCCTGCACTGTCGGGTCCCTGAGGTGTGTTCCGATCTCCAGTCTCTCCCTCCGGGAGAGGCCCTTGCCCTGAAACCCAATTCCCTAACCCTAACCATTCCAGGGAGGTTAATGCCTAACCCTAAGTCCGGGTGGGATTTATTATTATTATTCCCCTATCCTAATTCCCTAATCCTAACCCTAATTTTTGGGAGGTTTAATTTCTTACCCTAAATTGGGAGAATTTATTACTTATATAACAAAGCCATCCTCTGCCAGCTCATTTATTACACGCTGTTGTGCATGGAGGCGGATTCACGCACCCACACAGAGAGAGAAGTGCATAGAGGGGAGGGGGTGAGCATTTGTGAAGGGTGCCGCCCACAAGCTCACAGGGAGGTGTCTGGACATGTATATAAGCTCAGAGAAGCATTACAGCTCTGCCACAGCCTGAAGAAGGGAAAAACATCCCGAAACGTAGCTACAGTAGGCAAGAGCACTGAACCACATTTATTTACCACGTCAAGATAGACTACGAGGAAGGGGGGGTCAAAAAGACACTGAGAAACAAATGGAGCAGAGAGATTGCACAAATACTTACCGTATGTCATGACAGACTACGAGGAACAGGGGAACAGACACTGGGAAAACATGAAGCCACATTATAGAGTATGTCAAGCATAGATTGCACAAAGAGGGGATAAGACAAAGAAAGCTGTTACGGGCGCTACAGCCACATGCACAGAAGTTGCAAAGAGCACGGGCTGCCGTCAGAGGGCATCATCATGAGGAAGATACTTACCGTAGGTCTAGTTTGACCACATATTTAATTTGGATGGGGTGTTTATGTTTCTTTTAACCCAAACGTGGGGTCTGGGAGAGCTGGGGGGAGGACTGCACTTTGGGGACTAATGACAGTGTAACGTGCCAGTGCACTTCCCTGGACTCTTGAGTCTAGGGTTATTTATACTTCCCTAACCCGCCCGTGCCTGCACTGTCGGGTCCCTGAGGTGTGTTCCGATCTCCAGTCTCTCCCTCCGGGAGAGGCCCTTGCCCTGAAACCCAATTCCCTAACCCTAACCATTCCAGGAGGTTAATGCCTAACCCTAAGTCCGGGTGGGATTTATTATTATTATTCCCCTATCCTAATTCCCTAATCCTACCCTAATTTTTGGGAGGTTTAATTTCTTACCCTAAATTCGGGAGAATTTATTACTTATATAACAAAGCCATCCTCTGCCAGCTCATTTATTACACGCTGTTGTGCATGGAGGCGGATTCACGCACCCACACAGAGAGAGAAGTGCATAGAGGGGGGGGGGGGTGAGCATTTGTGAAGGGGTGCCGCCCACAAGCTCACAGGGGAGGTGTCTGGACATGTATATAAGCTCAGAGAAGCATTACAGCTCTGCCACAGCCTGAAGAAGGGAAAAACATCCCGAAACGTAGCTACAGAAGGCAAGAGCACTGAACCACATTTATTTACCGACGTCAAGATAGACTACGAGGAAGGGGAAAAAGACACTGAGAAACAAATGGAGCAGAGATTGCACAAATACACATAGAGCGTCATGATAGTCAAGGAACAGGGAACAGACACTGGGAAACACATGAAGCCACATTATACTTACCGTATGTCAACATAGACTGCGCGAAGAGGGGATAAGACAAAGAAAGCTGTTGAAGAAAGCTGACACGGGCGCTACAGCCACATGCACAGAAGTTGCAAAGAGCACGGGCTGCCGTCAGAGGGCATCATCATGAGGAAGATACTTACCGTAGGTCTAGTTTGACCACATATTTAATTTGGATGGGGTGTTTATGTTTCTTTTAACCCAAACGTGGGGTCTGGGAGGCTGGGGGAGGACTGCACTTTGGGGACTAATGACAGTGTAACGTGCCAGTGCACTTCCCTGGACTCTTTGAGTCTAGGGTTATTTATACTTCCCTAACCCGCCCGTGCCTGCACTGTCGGGTCCCTGAGGTGTGTTCCGATCTCCAGTCTCTCCCTCCGGGAGAGGCCCTTGCCCTGAAACCCAATTCCCTAACCCTAACCATTCCAGGAGGTTAATGCCTAACCCTAAGTCCGGGTGGGATTTATTATTATTATTCCCTATCCTAATTCCCTAATCCTAACCCTAATTTTTGGGAGGTTTAATTTCTTACCCTAAATTCGGGAGAATTTATTACTTATATAACAAAGCCATCCTCTGCCAGCTCATTTATTACACGCTGTTGTGCATGGAGGCGGATTCACGCACCCACACAGAGAGAAGTGCATAGAGGGGGGGGGGGTGAGCATTTGTGAAGGGGTGCCGCCCACAAGCTCACAGGGAGGTGTCTGGACATGTATATAAGCTCAGAGAAGCATTACAGCTCTGCCACAGCCTGAAGAAGGGAAAAACATCCCGAAACGTAGCTACAGAAGGCAAGAGCACTGAACCACATTTATTTACCGTACGTCAAGATAGACTACGAGGAAGGGGGGGGTCAAAAAGACACTGAGAAACAAATGGAGCAGAGAAACAGATTGCACAAATACTTACCGTGCGTCATGATAGACTACGAGGAACAGGGGAACAGACACTGGGAAACACATGTCAAAACATTATACTTACCGTATGTCAACATAGATTGCACAAGAGGGGATAAGACAAAGAAAGCTGTTACGGGCGCTACAGCCACATGCACAGAAGTTGCAAGAGCACGGGCTGCCGTCAGAGGGCATCATCATGAGGAAGATACTTACCGTAGGTCTAGTTTGACCACATATTTAATTTGGATGGGGTGTTTATTGTTTCTTTTAACCCAAACGTGGGGTCTGGGAGGCTGGGGAGAGGACTGCACTTTGGGGACTAATGACAGTGTAACGTGCCAGTGCACTTCCCTGGACTCTTGGAGTCTAGGGTTATTTATACTTCCCTAACCCGCCCGTGCCTGCACTGTCGGGTCCCTGAGGTGTGTTCCGATCTGGGCTCCAGTCTCTCCCTCCGGGAGAGGCCCTTGCCCTGAAACCCAATTCCCTAACCCTAACCATTCCAGGAGGTTAATGCCTAACCCTAAGTCCGGGTGGGATTTATTATTATTATTCCCTATCCTAATTCCCTAATCCTAACCCTAATTTTTGGGAGGTTTAATTTCTTACCCTAAATTGGGAGAATTTATTACTTATATAACAAAGCCATCCTCTGCCAGCTCATTTATTACACGCTGTTGTGCATGGAGGCGGATTCACGCACCACACACAGAGAGAAGTGCATAGAGGGGAGGGGTGAGCATTTGTGAAGGGGTGCCGCCCACAAGCTCACAGGGGAGGTGTCTGGACATGTATATAAGCTCAGAGAAGCATTACAGCTCTGCCACAGCCTGAAGAAGGAAAAACATCCCGAAACGTAGCTACAGTAGGCAAGAGCACTGAACCACATTTATTTACCGTGCGTCAAGATAGACTACGAGGAAGGGGGAAAAAGACACTGAGAAACAAATGGAGCAGAGAGATTGCACAAATAGACACCGAGAAACGTCATGATAGACTGCGAGGAACAGGGAACAGACACTGGGAAACACATGAAGCCACATTATACTTACCGTATGTCAACATAGAAGGATTGCACAAAGAAGGATAAGACAAAGAAAGCTGTTACGGGCGCTACAGCCACATGCACATAAGTTGCAAAGAGCACGGGCTGCCGTCAGGGCATCATCATGAGGAAGATACTTACCGTAGGTCTAGTTTGACCACATATTTAATTTGGATGGGGTGTTTATGTTACTTTTAACCCAAACGTGGGGTCTGGGAGAGCTGGGAGAGGACTGCACTTTGGGGACTAATGACAGTGTAACGTGCCAGTGCACTTCCCTGGACTCTTTGAGTCTGGGGTTATTTATACTTCCCTAACCCGCCCGTGCCTGCACTGTCGGGTCCCTGAGGTGTGTTCCGATCTCCAGTCTCTCCCCCGGGAGAGGCCCTTGCCCTGAAACCCAATTCCCTAACCCTAACCATTCCAGGGAGGTTAATGCCTAACCCTAAGTCCGGGTGGGATTTATTATTATTATTCCCTATCCTAATTCCCTAATCCTAACCCTAATTTTTGGGAGGTTTAATTTCTTACCCTAAATTGGGGAGAATTTATTACTTATATAACAAAGCCATCCTCTGCCAGCTCATTTATTACACGCTGTTGTGCATGGAGGCGGATTCACGCACCCACACAGAGAGAAGTGCATAGAGGGGGAGGGGGTGAGCATTTGTGAAGGGGTGCCGCCCACAAGCTCACAGGGAGGTGTCTGGACATGTATATAAGCTCAGAGAAGCATTACAGCTCTGCCACAGCCTGAAGAAGGGAAAAACATCCCGAAACGTAGCTACAGAAGGCAAGAGCACTGAACCACATTTATTTACCGTACGTCAAGACAGACTACGAGGAAGGGGGGGGTCAAAAGACACTGAGAAACAAATGGAGCAGAGAGATTGCACAAAACTTACCGTGACGTCATGATAGACTATGTCAAGAACAGGGGAACAGACACTGGGAAACACATGTCAACATTATACTTACCGTATGTCAAAATAGAAGGATTGCACAAAGAGGGGATAAGACAAAGAAAGCTGTTACGGGCGCTACAGCCACATGCACAGAAGTTGCAAAGAGCACGGGCTGCCGTCAGAGGGCATCATCATGAGGAAGATACTTACCGTGAGGTCTAGTTTGACCACATATTTAATTTGGATGGGGTGTTTATGTTTCTTTTAACCCAAACGTGGGGTCTGGGAGAGCTGGGGAGAGGACTGCACTTTGGGGACTAATGACAGTGTAACGTGCCAGTGCACTTCCCTGGACTCTTTGAGTCTGGGGTTATTTATACTTCCCTAACCCGCCCGTGCCTGCACTGTCGGGTCCCTGAGGTGTGTTCCGATCTCCAGTCTCCCCCGGGAGAGGCCCTTGCCCTGAAACCCAATTCCCTAACCCTAACCATTCCAGGAGGTTAATGCCTAACCCTAAGTCCGGGTGGGATTTATTATTATTATTCCCTATCCTAATTCCCTAATCCTAACCCTAATTTTTGGGAGGTTTAATTTCTTACCCTAAATTCGGGGAGAATTTATTACTTATATAACAAAGCCATCCTCTGCCAGCTCATTTATTACACGCTGTTGTGCATGGAGGCGGATTCACGCACCCACACAGAGAGAAGTGCATAGAGGGGAGGGGGTGAGCATTTGTGAAGGGGTGCCGCCCACAAGCTCACAGGGGAGGTGTCTGGACATGTATATAAGCTCAGAGAAGCATTACAGCTCTGCCACAGCCTGAAGAAGGGAAAAACATCCCGAAACGTAGCTACAGAAGGCAAGAGCACTGAACCACATTTATTTACCGCACGTCAAGATAGACTACGAGGAAGGGGGAAAAAGACACTGAAAACAAATGGAGCAGAGGGAGATTGCACAAATACTTAGACAGATACTTACGTCATGATCAAGACAGACTACGAGGAAGGGGGAACAGACACTGGGAAAAATGAAGCCACATTATAGGGAAATGTCAACATAGATTGCACAAAGAAGGATAAGACAAAGAAAGCTGACACGGGCGCTACAGCCACATGCACAGAAGTTGCAAAGAGCACGGGCTGCCGTCAGAGGGCATCATCATGAGGAAGATACTTACCGTAGGTCTAGTTTGACCACATGTTTAATTTGGATGGGGTGTTTATGTTTCTTTTAACCCAAACATGGGGTCTGGGAGAGCTGGGGAGAGGACTGCACTTTGGGGACTAATGACAGTGTAACGTGCCAGTGCACTTCCCTGGACTCTTGGAGTCTAGGGTTATTTATACTTCCCTAACCCGCCCGTGCCTGCACTGTCGGGTCCCTGAGGTGTGTTCCGATCTCCAGTCTCTCCCCCGGGAGAGGCCCTTGCCCTGAAACCCAATTCCCTAACCCTAACCATTCCAGGGAGGTTAATGCCTAACCCTAAGTCCGGGTGGGATTTATTATTATTATTCCCTATCCTAATTCCCTAATCCTAACCCTAATTTTTGGGAGGTTTAATTTCTTACCCTAAATTCGGGGAGAATTTATTACTTATATAACAAAGCCATCCTCTGCCAGCTCATTTATTACACGCTGTTGTGCATGGAGGCGGATTCACGCACCCACACAGAGAGAAGTGCATAGAGGGGAGGGGGTGAGCATTTGTGAAGGGGTGCCGCCCACAAGCTCACAGGGAGGTGTCTGGACATGTATATAAGCTCAGAGAAGCATTACAGCTCTGCCACAGCCTGAAGAAGGGAAAAACATCCCGAAACGTAGCTACAGAAGGCAAGAGCACTGAACCACATTTATTTACCGTGACGTCAAGATAGACTACGAGGAAGGGGGAAAAAGACACTGAGAAACAAATGGAGCAGAGAATTGCACAAATACACATAGCGTCATGATAGACTATGAGGAACAGGGAACAGACACTGGGAAACACATGAAACATTATACTTACCGTATGTCAACATAGATTGCACAAAGAGGGGATAAGACAAAGAAAGCTGTTACGGGCGCTACAGCCACATGCACATAAGTTGCAAAGAGCACGGGCTGCCGTCAGAGGGCATCATCATGAGGAAGATACTTACCGTAGGTCTAGTTTGACCACATATTTAATTTGGATGGGGTGTTTATGTTTCTTTTAACCCAAACGTGGGGTCTGGGAGAGCTGGGGAGAGGACTGCACTTTGGGGACTAATGACAGTGTAACGTGCCAGTGCACTTCCCTGGACTCTTGGAGTCTAGGGTTATTTATACTTCCCTAACCCGCCCGTGCCTGCACTGTCGGGTCCCTGAGGTGTGTTCCGATCTCCAGTCTCCCCCCGGGAGAGGCCCTTGCCCTGAAACCCAATTCCCTAACCCTAACCATTCCAGGGAGGTTAATGCCTAACCCTAAGTCCGGGTGGGATTTATTATTATTATTCCCCTATCCTAATTCCCTAATCCTAACCCTAATTTTTGGGAGGTTTAATTTCTTACCCTAAATTCGGGAGAATTTATTACTTATATAACAAAGCCATCCTCTGCCAGCTCATTTATTACACGCTGTTGTGCATGGAGGCGGATTCACGCACCCACACAGAGAGAGAAGTGCATAGAGGGGGGGAGGGGTGAGCATTGTGAAGGGGTGCCGCCCACAAGCTCACAGGGAGGTGTCTGGACATGTATATAAGCTCAGAGAAGCATTACAGCTCTGCCACAGCCTGAAGAAGGGAAAAACATCCCGAAACGTAGCTACAGAAGGCAAGAGCACTGAACCACATTTATTTACCGTACGTCAAGACAGACTACGAGGAAGGGGGAAAAAGACACTGAAAACAAATGGAGCAGAGAGATTGCACGAGAAATACTTAGAGCAGATACTTACGTCATGATAGTCAAGACAGAACAGGGAACAGACACTGGGAAACACATGTCAAGCCACATTATACTTAAGTATGTCAACATAGAGGATTGCACAAAGAAGGATAAGACAAAGAAAGCTGACACGGGCGCTACAGCCACATGCACAGAAGTTGCAAGAGCACGGGCTGCCGTCAGAGGGCATCATCATGAGGAAGATACTTACCGTGAGGTCTAGTTTGACCACATATTTAATTTGGATGGGGTGTTTATGTTTCTTTTAACCCAAACGTGGGGTCTGGGAGAGCTGGGGAGAGGACTGCACTTTGGGGACTAATGACAGTGTAACGTGCCAGTGCACTTCCCTGGACTCTTGAGTCTGGGGTTATTTATACTTCCTAACCCGCCCGTGCCTGCACTGTCGGGTCCCTGAGGTGTGTTCCGATCTCCAGTCTCTCCCTCCGGGAGAGGCCCTTGCCCTGAAACCCAATTCCCTAACCCTAACCATTCCAGGAGGTTAATGCCTAACCCTAAGTCCGGGTGGGATTTATTATTATTATTCCCTATCCTAATTCCCTAATCCTAACCCTAATTTTTGGGAGGTTTAATTTCTTACCCTAAATTCGGGAGAATTTATTACTTATATAACAAAGCCATCCTCTGCCAGCTCATTTATTACACGCTGTTGTGCATGGAGGCGGATTCACGCACCCACACAGAGAGAAGTGCATAGAGGGGGAGGGGGTGAGCATTTGTGAAGGGTGCCGCCCACAAGCTCACAGGGAGGTGTCTGGACATGTATATAAGCTCAGAGAAGCATTACAGCTCTGCCACAGCCTGAAGAAGGGAAAAACATCCCGAAACGTAGCTACAGTAGGCAAGAGCACTGAACCACATTTATTTACCGTACGTCAAGATAGACTACGAGGAAGGGGGAAAAAGACACTGAGAAACAAATGGAGCAGAGAGATTGCACAAAACTTACATAGAGCAGATCATGATAGTCTGCGAGGAACAGGGGAACAGACACTGGGAAACACATGAAGCCACATTATACTTACCGTATGTCAAGCATAGATTGCACAAAGAGGATAAGACAAAGAAAGCTGTTACGGGCGCTACAGCCACATGCACAGAAGTTGCAAAGAGCACGGGCTGCCGTCAGAGGGCATCATCATGAGGAAGATACTTACCGTAGGTCTAGTTTGACCACATATTTAATTTGGATGGGGTGTTTATGTTTCTTTTAACCCAAACATGGGGTCTGGGAGAGCTGGGGAGAGGACTGCACTTTGGGGACTAATGACAGTGTAACGTGCCAGTGCACTTCCCTGGACTCTTTGAGTCTGGGGTTATTTATACTTCCCTAACCCGCCCGTGCCTGCACTGTCGGGTCCCTGAGGTGTGTTCCGATCTCCAGTCTCTCCCCCGGGAGAGGCCCTTGCCCTGAAACCCAATTCCCTAACCCTAACCATTCCAGGGAGGTTAATGCCTAACCCTAAGTCCGGGTGGGATTTTATTATTATTCCCTATCCTAATTCCCTAATCCTAACCCTAATTTTTGGGAGGTTTAATTTCTTACCCTAAATTCGGGAGAATTTATTACTTATATAACAAAGCCATCCTCTGCCAGCTCATTTATTACACGCTGTTGTGCATGGAGGCGGATTCACGCACCCACACAGAGAGAGAAGTGCATAGAGGGGAGGGGGTGAGCATTTGTGAAGGGGTGCCGCCCACAAGCTCACAGGGAGGTGTCTGGACATGTATATAAGCTCAGAGAAGCATTACAGCTCTGCCACAGCCTGAAGAAGGGAAAAACATCCCGAAACGTAGCTACAGTAGGCAAGAGCACTGAACCACATTTATTTACCGTGACGTCAAGATAGACTACGAGGAAGGGGGAAAAGACACTGAGTCAAACAAATGGAGCAGAGAGATTGCACAAATACTTAGCAGTACGTCATGATCAAGACTGCGAGGAACAGGGGAACAGACACTGGGAAACAAATGAAGCCACATTATACTTAGGGGAAATGTCAACATAGATTGCACAAAGAAGGATAAGACAAAGAAAGCTGTTACGGGCGCTACAGCCACATGCACAGAAGTTGCAAGAGCACGGGCTGCCGTCAGAGGGCATCATCATGAGGAAGATACTTACCGTAGGTCTAGTTTGACCACATTTAATTTGGATGGGGTGTTTATTGTTTCTTTTAACCCAAACATGGGGTCTGGGAGGCTGGGGAGGACTGCACTTTGGGGACTAATGACAGTGTAACGTGCCAGTGCACTTCCTGGACTCTTGAGTCTGGGGTTATTTATACTTCCCTAACCCGCCCGTGCCTGCACTGTCGGGTCCCTGAGGTGTGTTCCGATCTCCAGTCTCTCCCCTCCGGGGAGGCCCTTGCCCTGAAACCCAATTCCCTAACCCTAACCATTCCAGGGAGGTTAATGCCTAACCCTAAGTCCGGGTGGGATTATTCCCCTATCCTAATTCCCTAATCCTACCCCTAATTTTTGGGAGGTTTAATTTCTTACCCTAAATTCGGGGAGAATTTATTACTTATATAACAAAGCCATCCTCTGCCAGTTCATTTATTACACGCTGTTGTGCATGGAGGCGGATTCACGCACCCACACAGAGAGAGAAGTGCATAGAGGGGGGAGGGGGTGAGCATTTGTGAAGGGGTGCCGCCCACAAGCTCACAGGGGAGGTGTCTGGACATGTATATAAGCTCAGAGAAGCATTACAGCTCTGCCACAGCCTGAAGAAGGGAAAAACATCCCGAAACGTAGCTACAGTAGGCAAGAGCACTGAACCACATTTATTTACCGTACGTCAAGATAGACTACGAGGAAGGGGGGAAAAAGACACTGAGAAACAAATGGAGCAGAGAAACACATAGAGCAGATACTTACCGTATGTCAAGACAGACTGAGGAACAGGGAACAGACACTGGAAAAATGAAGCCACATTATACTTACCGTATGTCAACATAGATTGCACAAAGAAGGATAAGACAAAGAAAGCTGACACGGGCGCTACAGCCACATGCACAGAAGTTGCAAAGAGCACGGGCTGCCGTCAGAGGGCATCATCATGAGGAAGATACTTACCGTAGGTCTAGTTTGACCACATATTTAATTTGGATGGGGTGTTTATGTTTCTTTTAACCCAAACATGGGGTCTGGGAGGACTGGGGGGAGGGATGCACTTTGGGGACTAATGACAGTGTAACGTGCCAGTGCACTTCCCTGGGCTCTTTGAGTCTGGGGTTATTTATACTTCCCTAACCCGCCCGTGCCTGCACTGTCGGGTCCCTGAGGTGTGTTCCGATCTCCAGTCTCTCCCCCCGGGAGAGGCCCTTGCCCTGAAACCCAATTCCCTAACCCTAACCATTCCAGGGAGGTTAATGCCTAACCCTAAGTCCGGGTGGGATTTATTATTATTATTCCCTATCCTAATTCCCTAATCCTACCCCTAATTTTTGGGAGGTTTAATTTCTTACCCTAAATTCGGGGAGAATTTATTACTTATATAACAAAGCCATCCTCTGCCAGTTCATTTATTACACGCTGTTGTGCATGGAGGCGGATTCACGCACCCACACAGAGAGAGAAGTGCATAGAGGGGGGAGGGGGTGAGCATTTGTGAAGGGGTGCCGCCCACAAGCTCACAGGGGAGGTGTCTGGACATGTATATAAGCTCAGAGAAGCATTACAGCTCTGCCACAGCCTGAAGAAGGGAAAAACATCCCGAAACGTAGCTACAGTAGGCAAGAGCACTGAACCACATTTATTTACCGTCACGTCAAGATAGACTACGAGGAAGGGGGAAAAGACACTGAAAAACAAATGGAGCAGAGAGATTGCACAAATACGAGAAAACACGTCATGATAGACTGCGAGGAACAGGGAACAGACACTGGGAAACACATGAAGCCACATTATACTTACCGTATGTCAAATAGACTGCGGGGAAGAGGGGATAAGACAAAAAGAAAGCTGTTAGCTGACGGGCGCTACAGCCACATGCACAGAAGTTGCAAGAGCACGGGCTGCCGTCAGAGGGCATCATCATGGGAAGATACTTACCGTGTAGGTCTAGTTTGACCACATATTTAATTTGGATGGGGTGTTTATGTTTCTTTTAACCCAAACGTGGGGTCTGGGAGAGCTGGGGAGAGGACTGCACTTTGGGGACTAATGACAGTGTAACGTGCCAGTGCACTTCCCTGGACTCTTTGAGTCTAGGGTTATTTATACTTCCCTAACCCGCCCGTGCCTGCACTGTCGGGTCCCTGAGGTGTGTTCCGATCTCCAGTCTCTCCCTCCGGGAAGGCCCTTGCCCTGAAACCCAATTCCCTAACCCTAACCATTCCAGGAGGTTAATGCCTAACCCTAAGTCCGGGTGGGATTTATTATTATTATTCCCCTATCCTAATTCCCTAATCCTAACCCTAATTTTTGGGAGGTTTAATTTCTTACCCTAAATTCGGGAGAATTTATTACTTATATAACAAAGCCATCCTCTGCCAGCTCATTTATTACACGCTGTTGTGCATGGAGGCGGATTCACGCACCCACACAGAGAAGTGCATAGAGGGGGGGGAGGGGGTGAGCATTTGTGAAGGGGTGCCAGCCCACAAGCTCACAGGGGAGGTGTCTGGACATGTATATAAGCTCAGAGAAGCATTACAGCTCTGCCACAGCCTGAAGAAGGGAAAAACATCCCGAAACGTAGCTACAGTAGGCAAGAGCACTGAACCACATTTATTTCCAAATTTGCGTCAAGATAGACTACGAGGAAGGGGGAAAAGACACTGAGAAACAAATGGAGCAGAGAGATTGCACAAATACTTACCGTGACGTCATGATAGATCCTGAGGAACAGGGGAACAGACACTGGGAAACACATGAAGCCACATTATACTTGTATGTCAACATAGACTGCGACGAAGAGGGGATAAGACAAAGAAAGCTGTTACGGGCGCTACAGCCACATGCACAGAAGTTGCAAAGAGCACGGGCTGTCTCAGAGGGCATCATCATGAGGAAGATACTTAAATGGTCTAGTTTGACCACATATTTAATTTGGATGGGGTGTTTATGTTACTTTTAACCCAAACGTGGGGTCTGGGAGAGCTGGGGAGAGGACTGCACTTTGGGGACTAATGACAGTGTAACGTGCCAGTGCACTTCCCTGGACTCTTGGAGTCTAGGGTTATTTATACTTCCCTAACCCTAACCCTACCCTAACCCTAACCCTAACCCTAACCCTAACCCTCTAACCCTAACCCTAACCCTAACCCTAACCCTAACCTAACCCTAACCCCTAACCCTAACCCTAACCCCTAACCCTAACCCTAACCCTAACCCTAACGTGCAGGGACTTGTCGTACTTGCTGCTGGTGCTTGATTACAATTTTGTTGCTGTTTTTTGAAAATAAATACTTTTTTGTTAAATACTTACCTTTTGGCCACTTCCTCTTCCTTTTTTGGATTAAATTAAATCAAAATAAATAAAACACACACTGCCGCCATGAGCTACGGGGATCCCACTCAGTGGGCGGAGGTCCGCCTAACACGGCAGACGGAGCCTAGGCTTCCTCGTAACACTTTTGCACAGGGTTGGTCCAGGGATCGGCTGAGGACGGGCCCAGGACTGGGGGATGGCCAGTGCATTCCCGGTGAGCGAGGTGGGGACCGGCAGCTCACACAATGCCTAACCCTAACCCTAACCCCTAACCCTAACCCCTAACCCTAACCCTAACCCTAACCCTAACCCTAACCCTAACCCTAATTCCCCTAACCCTAACAACATAGCTCTCTCAGGATGACTATCGTTTGTCCTAAACATTTGAGAATTAGACAATGCACACAGGACTGGGAATTCCAAACACAGTGCCTGGGAATTTGAGTGACAAGCGTTGGCCCGTGCCTTGCCTTTGGCTCTCCACACCAATTGAAACCAAGTCGTTTGATGATGCGGGGAGAGTCATCGAGATAAACTAATTCCCCTAACCCTAACCCTAACCCTAACCCTTCCCGGTATGGAGGTATGGGGGACCGGGCTCTCACTCAATGCCTAACCCTCGAGATAAACTAATTCCCCTAGCCCTAACCCTAACCCACACCAAACCGCTCAATCATTTGATGGAGCAGGAGAGTCATCGAGATGGGAATTCCCCTAACCCTAACCCTAACCCTCTAATAACACAGCTAGCTCAGGATCTCCTGGGGACTTTCGCTTAGCCTGAACCTAGCATAACCTAGCTTAATAACACAGCTGTCTCAGGGTCTCCTGGGGGCTGTCGTTTAGCTTCAACAATGCAGCTGTCTCAGGGTCTCCTGGGGGCTGTCGTGTAACATCGCCTAGCCTAACAACATAGCTCTCTCAGGATGACTATCGTTTGTCCTAAACATTTGAGAATTAGACAATGCACACAGGACTGGGGAGACGCACAGTGCCTGGGAATTTGAGTGACAAGCGTTGGCCCGTGCCTTGCCTTTGGCTCTCCACACCAAACCGCCCAGTCGTTTGATGAAGCGGGGAGAGTCATCGAGATAAACTAATTCCCCTAACCAGCCAGTGCCCTCGGACAACCTGTTCCTTTGGATGCTAATATGTCTCCCTAACACTGTATGCCAATGCCCCTTAGGGGAAAACCAATGTCAACAGTCTAATCTCACCAATAACGCAACAGCCAAACTAAACTCCCAATTCTCAACTCGCCAGCGTTTTTCACTGCCCCCCTCCTCTCTCGCCCCCTCGGGCGATGGAGGGGGGTGTGGAGACAGGGTAGGCTTGTCAAGCCGGGAGGCAATGCACGATGTGTTTACATCTCCTGCCTCCTTTCCCTGTGGCACCTCTTCTCTCCTTTTCCTTCTCTCCTCTCGCATCCTACCATCTATCCCCAACCCTAAATGTAACCCTAACCTTAACACTCTATCCTAACCCATACAAATCACTACCGTATAACGCCCAAACAACCTTTTTTTAAAAAAAATTCTTAGGAACCTAATAAGGCTTAGACACTATAAATTTCCCAACCCTAAAACAGCCGCGTTAACATCTAACCTCAAATTACCCTCCTAAAACAAAAGTATTTGCCGTATTTCTTTTTCTACTCACTAGCCCTAGGCAACCTGATCCACCGCGTCCCCAATTCCAATACTAACACAATCTCACCATGTCTATTTGTCTGCAGTCAAAATGAAAACGGCTCGCCAAATAGCATTCCGTAAACTCGCCCGGAAAAAGAAAGGGGAAGAGAAGAATTGAATAACAATAGGGCCCCCTAGTGGCCGCATATTGTCACAATTTTGATCTCACATGTAATGGGACCTCATTGGCAAAAAAAAGTCTACTCTGACAAATATAAGCCAAATTTTTGAATAACAATAGCGCCCGCTAGTGGCCACATATTTTCACAATTTCGATCTTACGTGTAATGGGACCTCCTTGACAACACATATACCAACTTTCACCCTTTTAGCAATTTCCAAACTTATCCTATTGCAGCCACACTCTCATCCAATTGAAAGAAATAACGGGCCCCCACCTCGGAAAAAAAAGCCCTCTCAGGCATGTACTACAGAGCTTACCCTGACAAACCTAAAAGCCTGAATACACAAAAACCACATGGTTTTTAGGCACTGTACTCTGATTGGCAACAGCGCCCCCTAGTGGCCGTGTATGATCACAGTTCCGGGCTCCTACAAAAGAAGACGCCATTGGCAACATGTGTACCAAATTTCAACCTTCTAGTATTCTCCAGACATTAATTTTCACAAGCTTCGCTCTCATCCAATCAGGAGAGAGCAAGGGATTTCCCCCCCCCCCTCACCCCCCGAGTCATTCACCAACATGATAATCGGTCGACCCAGGGATAAAGTAGGGGGTTTTATACAAAGAGCACTGCATCGCAGTGCAATGACTAAACTCAACCCCATCAGTGAGGCCACTGCTTCTCTCATGATTCTCACTCACGGGTTCTAAAATTCTACTATGAATCCTGGGAAAACACACCCATACAGGAAGAAATTTGCGCTCCCCATGATCCTCCTCCCGAGCAAGATTTAAATTTTCGAACATTGTTCTCCCAAAAAAAACACTTTTAATTAATCGCGCCTGGACATATTATACATCAAAACGATCGTAAGAAAGTGAACTCTTCAAAAATGACGGAATTAAAAGACTAAATATCCTTTTGGAGCTTATTTTAAAGAAACAAAAATACAACACCGTCACAGAAAGCGTTGGAACATGAAATTGGCTGAGGCTGCGAAACAACTAATGAACTGAGCCTGATTGACGTCTAATTCAAGACCATTGCACGGGTAAGAATACCTTCGGTCTTTATTGGACTCTCGGGCTTGCCCCTTTATTTTTCAATTTCTGCTTAGATAAGCTTTGGGTAGGCAGATAGGCTTAACATAGGGGAGAGCCTAGTCGAAGTCGTGGGGGCTCTCGGGCTAGCCGAGGGTATGCTCCACCACCAGGAATACTCTCCCGGGTGGTTACTATAGCCCTTGTTTAGAATGGGTACCTGGGAGAACCTGAGCGGTAGCTGCTCATGCCAGGTTGGAGTAACCTAACGGTGCCAACAACTGACCTGGTGTGATGTCTGCTGCTTGTCTGGGGTCCTTCCTCCCCTGGGGGATACAGGGTAGGAGCGACATTCTGTTGCCCCCGGCCTTGTTGATCCTCTGGGGAGGTACCTAGGGACTAAATTGATGCCTGGGAGGACCTGGGTGGCGGGGTATTGCTGCAGACTGGGGTAACCTAACGGTGTCAACAACCGGTCTGTGGTGGTGCCTGCGGCCTGCTTGGGTTTCTCCCTTTCTCCTTAGTGGGGGAGGGGCGGGATAGCCTGCCCTCCCTCGGGGAAGGCACCTTAGGTTAGAATGGGTACCTGCTGGGAGGTTTCTGGACGGCGGACACTCGCTCTGGACCGGGGTAACCTAATGGTGACTACAACCGGCCTGGAGTGTGGTGCTTGCGGCTGTCCGGCAGTCCTCCTGCCCCCGGGCAGAGTCAGGTAGGCAGCAGCTTGCTGCGGCTGGCCCTGTCTCTTGCCCTGGGGGGGGGTGCTCAATGGTGGTTGTGAGGGAGGTGTCTTGGTGCATTAGGAAGGCAGCAGCTTGCTGCGGCTGGTCCTGATGTGGCTTGGATGCCCTCCTTGCTTGCCCGTAGTCCACCTAGGTTACAGGGAAGAAGAACAGATCAGCTTCTCAACCTTGTCTGGGCAGATTGGAGTAACCTAACGGTGCCAACAACCAATCTGTTAACCTGAACAAGGCGGTAAGTATGCGGCCCTCCCGGGTCCACTTGGACAGCACGTGGGATGTGGTGATCCATGGCGTCAAGGACCTTAAACGTGGCCAAGTCTTCTATGGGGGCTAGCCCCACTCACGCAACAGAACACATTGCATTACACACGTTTTAATTTGACCCAAACCCCTACTCTCATTGGACTGTTTCATATTGTTCACACCCTCCAAATTACTCATCCCCTAGTCCAGCTTAGGTGACTAGGCCGAGGATGCACCGGGACCTAGGCCCACTAGCACAAAAATCTCTCTATCCCCCAGTTTAGTGGACCATCTAAAACTATCATCCCCTAGTCCAGCTTAGGTGACTAGGCCGAGGATGCACCGGGACCTAGGCTCGTCAACCAGAACATCTCTTTACTGTAAATGACTGAAGAGATTTAACCAAAAGACGACCAAAATAACTACAATCATGCCTATCCGAACTCTAACTGCTTCGAATCCAGCCCTCAATCCACCTTGTGACCTAAGACTAAAACGCCCAGGAAATAAAATAAATACTTACCTTTAAATCTAACCTGGACAACCAGACCTAGAAAACACCAGCAACCCAAGTCAGTATAACTCAAGTTATCTCTGAACCTTCTATGCTCCAAATTTAGCTCCAACTCCAACTTGTTACCTAAGGATAAAACAGCTACGAACAAAAACCATATTCTAAAACACTACCAATAAGTACATGATCCTGAATAAAGGAGTGTTTAATCACAATATAGTACCTTAACTACTTAAATCTACACTAACGTGTAATTAGCCATGAGACACACCCTGGGACTTGATCAACCCCAAATTAAGCGGGCCGTGCCTGGCCTCGGGTGAGGATGTCTAGTGGTAATGGCCGAAACACCCGATGATCCTGAGGTACACTACTGATGATGTGTCTCCCAAATTAAACTAACTCTTAAATGGCTTGCCTGGCCTAAAAACTACACTAGCCTTGACCTTTATCTACCCTAACCCTAACCAGCGAACCTTATTGCCTAATCCCAACCACTTGGTTCACAAACAGCTGTCTCTGGGTCTCCTGGGGACCATCGCTTAACATCGCAGAGCCTAATAACACAGCTGTCTCAGGGTCTCCTGGGGGCTGTCGCTTAACCTAAACTTGACATAACCTAGCTCACTAACGCAGCTGTCTCAGGGTCTCCTGGGGGCTGCCGTGTAACATCGCCTAGCCTAACAACATAGCTCTCTCAGGGTGACTATCATTTGTCCTAAACATTGGAGAATCAGACAACGCACACAGGACTGGGGAGACGCACAGTGCCTGGGAATTTGAGTAACAAGCGTTGGCCCGTGCCTTGCCTTTGGCTCTCCACACCAAACCACCCAGTCGTTTGATGAAGCGGGGACAGTCATCGAGATAAACTAATTCCCCTAACCCTAACCTCTGACCCTAACCCTAAAGTTGGTACTGACAGTGTTATGATACAGGGAATATATAATTCTACAAACAACTGCTAATCACATAAATGACAACATTAATACATGTTAATACTTACCTTATTTAATGTATATATGTGTAAGACAAAACCTACCTGAGCACTGTATTATTTGTGCATTTTTCCAAAACAATAACCTCTTTAGGGTGGATTGGTGTTCTTCACTGGACTTTATTTATATATATTTATATATGTTTATGTATTCTTCTGGACAGGTCCGGGTGTTACTTTGCGGCTCCATTCTTCTTTGTTTTTTACCTGCAAAAGTCAAGAATGTCTATTTCAGTTGAGGCTCAATCTGTTTTCCTGGTTTATTATTGTTTTATTTATTGTGTAGTACCTCCTTTTCGCCATTTCGTTGGTGTAATGGCCGCAAATGCGCCCGGACCGATTGTATTGTTAGACAGGAAGTGACATAATATGTCGGCGCCGCGCACAGGAAGTGACGCGCGTGTTGCCGGTAGTGGAGCGGAGATCGCTCAGTGCTGGGCTAGGCTGCAACACAGACACATGTGCACTTTTCCTAAGCTTGTTTTTCACGGTGCCCACGCCTGAAGAAGACCCTTGCGGTTGAAACGTCGCGTTTTGGGCACTCTTTTGATCTCATTTGGTGAGTTTATTTGAAGGTTTTATTTTTTATTGGACTATTTGTTGTTTTTTCGTTTTTGTGCTGGCAGCCTTTTTATTTTGCATACTGCATGTGGCAGTCATTTTATTTTCAGTGCTGCACTCGTTTGTTTGAGTTTTAGTCGTGTTTTCTGTAAATAAATATATTTTTTGGATTACAAGTCACAGTTTGAGGGAGATTTTTTGACTCTATTTTTTGACAATTTTAACACTCCTGCTAACATGAGCTACGGAGCTCCGGCACAGTGGACGGAGGTCCGCTACGGCCGACGGGGTAGGCGACCCCGCAACATTATTAACCAAACTGGGTCCGTGGATCGTCTGTGGACGGAGTCTCGGGGGATGGCCCGCGCATTCCCGGTATGGAGGTATGGGGGACCGGGCTCTCACTCAATGCCTAACCCTCGAGATAAACTAATTCCCCTCACCCTAACCCTAACCCACACCAAACCGCTCAATCATTTGATGGAGCAGGGAGAGTCATCGAGATAAACGAATTCCCCTAACCCTAACCCTAACCCTCTAATAACACAGCTAGCTCAGGATCTCCTGGGGACTTTCGCTTAGCCTGAACCTAGCATAACCTAGCTTAATAACACAGCTGTCTCAGGGTCTCCTGGGGGCTGTCGTTTAGCTTCAAAAATGCAGCTGTCTCAGGGTCTCCTGGGGGCTGCCGCTTAGCTTACCCTAAATTCAATAACACAACTGTCTCAGGGTCTCCTGGGGGCTGTCGCTTAGCTTCAACAATGCAGCTGTCTCAGGGTCTCCTGGGGGCTCCTGGGGGCTAACCCTAACCCTAACCCTCCGGAGCTTTCGCACCTCCCACAGCCTCTCGCGCCGGAGCTCCACGGCCAGAGCCAAATAGGTTGCTGTCCTCTCTCAACGCTATCCCCCGTGGAAGGCGGCCTGCTCCACCTGGGTGAGGTACGGCTGCGGTGGAGTCGGCCTGTCGTAGACTAGCATAACAGGCCGCAGCCAGCGTCTCTCTGGGTCTGGGGAGCAGCGGGTCGGCTGAGACACTCTGGTGCCCTCAGGCTTGCACGGACCCCTAGTTTCACGCCCGGCCTCCTGCCTGTGCATCCCATCAACACTCTGCTTTCCACGACCGCTCGCTCTGGTTCACCTAAGCTCTGCTCCATGTCGTCTTCTAGACACCATTGTGGCGCCGGACACCGTGACAGGGTGTGCGGCAGCCACTGCGGGTAGTGGAGCATGAGCTACCCTAGCCTAGCATAACTGGTGCAGCTAACTAGCGGCTAGCTAGATGAGGCAACAATGAGGCTGCTTTTAAGCTGCTTTTTTTACTGGAAATCTTATAAAATGCGAGAGTGGAATTAATGGATAGACAAAATGATGACAATCACCTCTTACAGGAAAATAGGGGCAAGTGTTAACGGAGAACGCAAGACTACAGAAATGTGGGATCCATATTGGCATCGTGTCGTAAATAACCCCTATGTCATGCTGTAATAATTCAATTCAATTCAATTCAACTTTATTTATATAACGCCAATTTACAACAAGGTCATCTCAGGGCACTTTACATAATAAAGTCAAGACTATACAAACAGGTAGAGAAAACCCAACAAATCCCCCTTGAGCAAGCCATAGGCAACAGTGGAGAGGAAAAACTCCCTTTAACGGAAGAAACCTCCAGCAGAACCAGGCTCAGGGTGGACGGCCATCTGCCTTGACCGGTTGGGCAGAGTGGAAAGTGGAGAGAGAAAAGAACAGAGCAACAAAAGCAACAACAAAACATTGAGCAGGTTAATAGGACCAGTAGCTGCACACTGGAGGACACACAGCGCCAAATCCGGGGACACCTGTAGACAGGGAGAGAGAGAGGGGGAAAGAGAGGGAGAGAGACGACTACGGGACAAAGAAGACACAGAGTTAATGTCATACAGTGGTGACATTATAGATGTGGGGTGAGAGGAGAGAATGAAGAGAAGAGGAAGAGAAGAGGAAGTGGCACAGTGCAGAGTCCCCCAGCAGTCTAAGCCTATAGCAGCATGACTATAACCAACTATAAGCTTTATCAAAAAGGAAGGTTTTGAGCCTAGTCTTAAAAATAGGGAGGGTGTCTGCTTCCCGAATCTGGACTGGGAGCTGGTTCCACAGGAGAGGAGCTTGATAGCTAAAGGCTCTGCCTCCCATTCTATTTTTGGAAATTCTGGGAACCACAAGTATGCCTGCATTTTGGGACCGAAGTGGTCTAGTAGGATGATATGGTACTAAGAGATCTTTTAAATATGATGGGGCTTGGCCGTTTAAAGCTTTATAGGTAAGAAGAAGGGTTTTAAATTCTATTCTGCATTTAATTGGAAGCCAATGGAGAGAAGCTAATGAAGGTGAAATATGATCTCTCTTACCAATCCCAGTCAGTAATCTTGCTGCAGCATTTTGGATTAATTGGAGGCTTTTTAGAGAGTTACTGGGGCAGCCTGAAAGTAGAGAATTACAATAGTCCAATCTAGAAGTAACAAATGCATGAACCAATTTTTCAGCATCGCTTTGGGACAGGATGCTCCTAATTTTGGCAATGTTCCGTAGGTGGAAGAAGGCTGTTCTAGAGATTTGCTTTATCTGTGAGGTAAATGACAAATCCTGGTCAAAAATGACTCCAAGATTCCTTGCAGTACTACTGGGGGCAAGAGTTATGTCGTCTAAAGTAGCGATATGGTTAGAAAACATGTCTCTTAGACTATTAGGCCCAAATACAATAACTTCAGTTTTATCTGAGTTTAGAAGAAGAAAATTATACGTCATCCAGTCCCTTATATCTTTAAGACATGCTTGTAGTTTGATTAATTTATTTGTTTCATCAGGTTTCATAGATAGATATAACTGCGTGTCATCAGCGTAGCAGTGAAAATTTACAGAGTGTTTTCTAATAATGTTGCCAAGGGGAGACATATATAGAGTAAAGAGTATTGGTCCTAATACAGAGCCTTGTGGAATTCCATAACTAACTTTTGTGTATGTCGAAGATTCATCATTAACGTGAGTAAATTGGAATCTATCTGATAGATACGATTTAAACCAATTTAGTGCTGTTCCTTTAATTCCAATTACATGTTCTAGTCTCTGTAATAATATTCTGTGATCAATGGTGTCAAATGCAGCACTAAGATCTAGCAGAACTAGTATAGAGACAAGTCCGTTATCTGAAGCCAGAAGAAGATCATTGGTGACTTTAATCAGTGCGGTTTCTGTGCTATGATGAACTCTAAATCCTGACTGAAATTCTTCAAACAAGTCGTTTCTGCGCAGGTGGTCACATAATTGCTTTACAACTACTTTTTCAAGTATTTTAGAAATAAAAGGGAGATTGGATATTGGTCTGTAATTGGCCAAGACATCTGGATCCAGACTAGGTTTTTAAGTAGAGGTTTGATTACAGCTATCTTATAAGCCTTTGGTACATATCCTGTTTGTAAGGATAGATTAATGATATCTAATATGAACGTGTCTAATAAGGGTAGAGCATCTTTGAGCAGTCTAACTGGAATAGGGTCTAGCAGACATGTTGTTGGTTTAGATGCCATAATAGTTGAAGTTAATTCAGCAAGGTCTATGGGCACAAAGCAGTCTAAAAGGGACTGAGGACTTGCTGATGATTCTAATTCTGTTGTATTTGTGGGGAGGGTCTGGTGAATTTTATTTCTAATAGCTATGATTTTGTTTGTGAAGAAGGTCATGAAGTCAGTGCTACATAGCGTTGAGGGAATACTAGTCTCAACTGAACTATGGCTCTTAGTCAGCCTGGCTACAGTGCTGAAAAGAAACCGGGGTTGCTCTTGTTTTGCTCTATTAGTGATGAATAATAAGCTGTTCTGGCTTTACGGGTGCTAATTTGTATAAGTATAAAGTCTTTTTTTCCAGGCTAGGCGTGATTCTTGTGAATGAGTGGAACGCCACTTCCTTTCTAATCTTCGTGACGCCTGCTTTAAATTGCGGGTGTGCGAGCTATACCATGGAGATCGCCTATTCAGAATTACTGCCTTCTTTTTTAGAGGGCAACACTATCAAGTATGGAACGTAAAGATGCTGCATAATTATCAGTAAGGTAATCAACTTGTACAGGAGTACAGTTAATGAGGCTACTCTCAGTTATATCAGTACATGTTGAAGTAAATGATGAAGGATCATTTCCTTAAATTTGTTCACAGTGTTTTCAGATAAACACCTACTGAAGCAAAACTTCTTTCTAGCTGCCGTGTAGTCCAATAAACTAAATTCAAATGTTATTAGGAAATGGTCAGAGAGAACAGAATTATGAGGAAATACTGTTAGTTTATCAATTTCAATACCGTATGCAAGGACAAGGTCTAGGGTGTGACTAAAACAGTGAGTGGGTTCATTTACAATTTGAGAGAAACCAATTGAATGTAATAATGAAGTAAATGCTGTGTTGAGGAGTTACTGTCAGCATCTACATGAATGTTAAAATCGCCCACTATGATGACTTTATCTGCACTAAGCACTAAGTCGGCTAGAAAATCAGAGAATTCAGTCAAAAATTCAGAATAAGGGACTGGAGGACGATACACGATAACAAATAGAAGTGGATTTTGAGTTTTCCAACTTGGGTGTGAAAGTCTCAGAGTAAGACTCTCAAATGAGTTATAACTATGTTTAGGTCTAGGTTAATCGGTAAGCTTGAGTGATAAATTGCTGCTACTCCTCCACCTCGGCCTGAGCTTCTAGGAACATGATAGTTAATATGACTTGGGGGTTGACTCATTTAATAAGTC